>JAQGAO010000883.1:0-28570 GCA_034697705.1 Ommatoiulus sabulosus | reverse complement strand
TTATGTAGATTTGAAACTGGTGATATGAATACAAATGATGAGTGCATAATTCAATGGGAACGGGCTGTACATATGCAGTTTATTATTATTATCCGTTTAGTTGTGGCCTACCCTCGGAGACTTCGTATGCCAACTTCCTCCAAAATTTCATCACAGTGCATGATTACATATGCAGTAAGAGTTCCTATTATCTGAGCTAATGTGGACCAGAACCACCTCGGATAAACCGGAAAGGTCAAACAGAATGACTTGTTGAATATAGAATATTTAAAAAAAATGCATTTATTGATAATATCACAGTATGTATACATGTAGGCTACAATTGAACAATAAAACGATTAATTCTATTTAAAGATTAAGTTCAGATTTACATAATAATATAAATGGGCATACAAAATGACTCGGATAAACCGGAACTCGGATAATCGGGACTATATACTGTATTATCAATATATACTGTATACATGAATACCAAGAACGTTACAGGTCATTTTAATTGCTTTGCATTACATTCTGAGTGAGTTTGACTTCTGGTACATTAGTTAATCTGGTGCTTAATTGGTCATAAACTAAACCCAATTCACCAAAAATTCACCAATGTTTTCGTATCAATTTAAACTTTCTCTGAATATTGAATGGAAATATTTTGCACCGTTAAAAACGAAGCTCAGATAATGCATCGGATGTTCTAATGAAAGGTTATCGCCTCGTATGCTGTACTGTACATGTACTTTAGACCTCTTGTTATTAAATTGGTCGCGTGATATATATAGATAGATACATTATATTGTAATCTAATATTGGTACTACATTGTATATTGTGCATTGTGTTTGCGCAAGTCGAAAATTATAGTCCACTTGAATTTTTATTTATGTTTTAGTGCATCTAACATCTCGTTGAATCTGCTTATTGCTACTTTGTTCTCATACGAATTTTAAAGGTTTAATGAATGACTTCCGTTGTCGATGGACATTCTTCGAAGAGTGGCATAAAATGAATTTTTTTCTATAGACAGCGCAGATAGATAACTAGGCAACGTGAAGTTTACATTCATAGATTTTCTTGGCAATAATTTTAAAATACAAATTACTGTAATTTAAAAAGCGCCTTCTAACGATCATTACATGTATAACATCAGATAAAAATGAAGATTTTATTTTATTTAAAATTGACCCGTGAGAAATTTAAAAATGTGAATTTTGCAATATTATACATGTAGTTATTTACTTAACATTAAATGTAGAGAAAACATGCATTGAAAATGCAGATGTACGTGTTTCATTTTACGCCTATAATTATCTTCGCCGTAACTTGATCATAAAGAACGCACAGATGTTAGACCCTCTTAAAATAGCACAGGCAATATTTCTGAAAAATCATAGAAGCAATAATTCAAAGTCTTACGAAACTTGTGATCTGTTCCCCATAACATCAACATAGCTGGTTACGAACTTAGAAACAAAATCCTATAGGTCCCACGACTAAGAATATTTGTCCCAAAGGGTATATTCTCCCATATAATCTTGTAACCCATAAATTGGGAACAAAGCTTTGGAAAATTTAGTAATTGTAAGTCATGCAATATCCTAAATATGTTTTTATATTTTTAGGTGAATTTCCTACTATCTCAACTAGCTGCATTGATTCTTGGAATTGTCTTACGAATTTATCTACACCCTAAAAAAGTTTCTACGCAAATACGCCATGCCTATTCATGTTCCGTGGGGATCGGAATGTTGTATTTTTGCTTCGGATAGTAAGTATCGCGTTTATTTTTATGGCAACGCATAATTCCCAGACCTAGAGTGTCTGAATGCTCTGTTGCTCACTAATCACAGAATTGGGAGGGAAGAGGAGGCCGTAACTAAAGAATGTCAGTCAACAAATGACTTTTGAGAGGTCTGGAGATTGCTCCTTGGATGTCTGATAGTAGTAAATTTGATTATGCACATTGCAAAATCTGTTGGTGCTTGTTTATCACGGGAAAACGTCTTGCGTTTGCTTTTATAAATGCCTGTTGCAATATTTCACGCTATTTTTAAATGGCTATACATGTAGTTTTTATAATTAAGATATATTTTGCAATTTTTACATGCATCGAGCCTTTCAGTTTTAGCACGAGCGTTGACAACTCACATGCCATATGTAAGCCTAAATTTCTGATACTTTTCACCATGAAGTATAAAGACATACTGTACACGTACTTATATAAACAAAGTACACTCATCCAACCTTGAACTAGGGTATTTTTGGGATTGTATGTCATCCGACATTCGTTAGTTATTTGATCTCTAAAGCGGTGTAAACTTTGGCAAACCAAGAGAATCGGTTTTAACATAATTTGTCACCTAGGATATTTAATGGACTTTTTCGATGACATTTAATAAGGTCGAACTCATTGTTTACTGCCAAATTTTGTTGATCTTTCTCTAAGCTCTGGCGCTGAATTTTATGATTCTAAAAGATTTAGATCACAGCTAGTGCCTTTGTTAGTTTATGTGGCTCATAGTACATTTTTGAACATCCGTGCTTTTTTAGGAAGGATTATTAGTCCAAAATACATGTTCTGTGCTGTAGCATGATTCGTCTGCTACCGATACACCATTTTCATAAAATTTTAAATTCTCACTTTTTTTTAATGAAATATGGCTATTATAGCATTCAATCCCGAAAGCAAAATCGAACACTCTGATTTAAACGATGCCGTACTAATTGCAATTTTTATAAAAAGTAACGTTGTTCGTGACAGACAATTTTTGTAATAAAAAAGATACGCTGTATATTGAATTAATATGCCTTCCTTGAAACGAAAGTTCAGCCAAAGTTGAAATTTTTTTAGCATAGCGGGTATTGACTTGTAGATTGCCTTAAATTAGCGCATGGGGTGTTTCGAAAACAACTCAATTTTTATATAAAAATTTGACCTTTTTTAGTGCAAGGCTTGATTCACACTACTTTTTAATAAAAATTGTGTGTGCCAGGATGTTTGCCAGTTGAAAGGACGTTCAATCATTGTTTTTCATTACAATTATTTGGATAATAACAGTTTCTGTTAGCTTAATTGTAATACTAATACACATACTCACATATAGGCGTAGTTCTTCTAGGAGATGTAAGAGGTTAGTAAACTCAATACCCGTAATGCTTGAAATTTCGGAAGCAACTTCTGATAACTAGTACTTATTGGAAACTATTTTTCCGCAATGACATCGTTTGCATTTCCTCTCAGGCTTAAAAATTCTTTGTATTTTTTCCCATAATTAAATTTAAAAAAATAGATACAGTAATGTACATAAATTGGAATAAATGCAAAAACTATATTTCAAAGAGCGCGACGAAGATTTGTAAATTTTTCCAAGTTTACGTTTTTTTTAAAAAACTTAACAGAAAAATGTCCTAGCAAGTATTGTTTATTATTTCTTGGTGGGTTTTGATGAGCTCATTTATTATCTAGAATCATAACAGGTTAAAAAAACAGCCATTACTAGACTTTTTATTGATGTTTGAAATTCAGTTTTTTTAATTTACATGAAGAATAAAAGAAAGCCATCGTTATAAATGCCAACAATAATTACTGTAGGAGGTAGCTCCCCCCATAAAATAATTCAGCAAAGCCCTCATGTAGGTTATTCACAGTATGAAATACTGTACATGTTCATGTACTACTTACTGTTGAACTTTCACCTGGTAGTACAGTGTATAATATTTTAGTTCTCAATCAATCGGGGATAAACAAAATTTGATGTGCTAATAGCAAAAAGATTAAAACTTAGATAATATTATTATAATACCTAGGAATTACATGTATCTGCAGTTTTTTTCAGAGATGAAAAACTCAACTGCTGCACTTTTATTTGCACAGAACCTACCTCTTTCAAAATGAGGGCTCACCGCAAAATAATTGTGGCGCATGTAGTATGAAGAACACCAGTTGTACTTTAAAATGTACAATTTTAATTTTTAAATTAAAATTAGCTTTTTTCATTTCATTTATCATAGTGCATTTTTGTAGATTTGTATTTTTTATTTTCAGTCACATCTTCCACGTCCTTATTCAAGCATTTACATGCTACACTATATTGAGGACGGTTCCACCAGAATCCTTCCAAAGGTAGTGATTGGTTACTTTTATGATTATTTTTTTTGGGCTGGAAGACTCATTGGTTTCATATTTTTTGTAACTCAATATTTCAGAAATAGTTTTGTTAAGCTTCGCTGAATTGTACATTGCATCAAGCAATTGTCATGATGTTTGATTTATTGTCATAATTAAGATTAAATGAAGCAATTTTACGACGACTTCCAATGTGTTTCAGAGTCGCATTCAGATACATGAATGTAATAAGTATTTGATAATCAACAAATGATTTTCTAGATTTAACCTTTATTTTTAAATAAAGTTTTCATGGGTATGATAGGTATTGTTCTGAAAATGGCATAAATTATCACGGTAAACATGTGGTAACATTTTTTACTTCCAATTATATTAGCATATCTTTAGGTACTTTTTGATTAATCTCAAATTAGCATTTTAAAAATTAATGTAATTAACGATCCTCTAGGTATATAAACTTTCAGAATATTTCCAGCATTCTTGAAAAACAGGCAATTATTTATCCAGTTTCACAGATTGACGAAATCATTTATACAGTTATTGAACAGATTCATAAATAGAATTTGAATGTTATTTCAGTTTTTAACGGTAACGTTTTTATCAGTGTATTCTCCCAATAACTTCAAACATAATTGTAAAAATATAA
Source organism: Ommatoiulus sabulosus (assembly GCA_034697705.1). NCBI lineage: Eukaryota > Metazoa > Arthropoda > Diplopoda > Julida > Julidae > Ommatoiulus > Ommatoiulus sabulosus. Next base: position 23,809 of record JAQGAO010000883.1, on the reverse strand, counting down.
TTCATACTATGCGTTTCATACCTTCTACCTAAGTTTCATAATGGCTACAATTGCAGTATCGCTATGCGTAACATCGGACTACTAATTTAGCAATAAAATGTCCAGGTGTGCAGCATGGCAGCTATCTTACTAATATTATTTTTTCGTAGGGTGGTGATGCTATTTGCTCTATCTTATTTATCTTCTATACATCTAATGCGTCAATTCTACAATTATGGCTCATATACTCTGGACATCACTGGGTATGTTGAACAGAATTTTATACTAAAATGGCATATTCTAAAGCTGGCTAAAGGAGTTCTATCTACTTAGATAAGTTGATTGAAGTGAACATCTTCTAAAGGTTGATGGACTACTTCATTAACAACTTTAATTTCGACTCTGTTGGTTATACAACATCACTGAGTACTTATTTTAGCAGTAATACAAGAATTTCTATACTTACCAGTTCACATCGTATTTAATTCTTCTGACAAATATCACGCCTATATGCCAAATACATTTTGTCGTATCCTGTTGTGGTATATTAGATATTCGATGTGTCTATTTGGTTTTCATATCATGTTCGTGGATCCTTGTTTGAGGCTCTAAATTGTCTAATTGTCGGATATCCTATGGTAGCCATTGTGACAAAGTTATGCACAAAAAAAAGTTTTCCACAAAATTTCCACTTTTGAGTTAACTTTTTTGTTTTAAAAGCTATAACAAATGGATAGTTTGACCTTCTTTTTTCCCAATTAGTGCTATTTTATAGAGCATTAAATGTATTTAAATGTCAACTTTTTATACTCAAGTATTATTTCTGTTGGATGGCTTACCTTGGAAAGCTTAATTTTCATCTGGACGCTATCATGTTTAAAATTTAAAGAAAATTGGTAACAAGAAGGTTGAGCACTTGGAGAACTACATGTACAGTATATCATCTTTTACTTAATAGGGAATGTAGAATTTGTCTTCGTTCTCCAAATTCCTGTGATATCAAGCCTTGCATTTACTATTTCGCCTATGTATTTTTGTTGTACCTAGCTTTTCAGCACAATTTCCTTACCTTTTTTTCCCTTTGTTATTAATAATGTTTTCGTTTGATAGACCATTAATGGTGATAACACAAAAAGTCACCAGTTTAGCCTTTAGTCTTCATGATGGTCTGGCACGATCAGAAAACGAACTTAACGCTGATCAGAAAAAGCAAGCGGTTAAGTGCGTTGACATCATTTTTAATTTGAAAATAATCTTTGAAGATTGTTTTGATAATATACAAGTTTACGAAACAAAGATTTTGTCGTTTTAGGGAAATTCCTTCATTGTTGGAATACTTAAGCTATTGCTTCCATTTTCAAGCACTGATGTGTGGGCCAATGATTTTTTACAAAGATTACATGCTCTTCATTGAAGGGGATAAATATTTAAACACAAAGGTAATGTAAAATTTGTAAGGCAGTTGATTTCATAGTTCGCTTCTCAAAGCATCTTAATCTATGGGAAATTCTTGATTCCAGACGAAAATTCTTACCGAAATGAATGCATCTGGCTCCAATGGCCATAATGGTGTCAGTGAATATGATGTTGCCAAAGAGCCCTGTCCTGATGTAGGTTTTCTATTATCCTTTACATTTTCTACGCAGTAGCTGCGTTTTAGTCGGAAATCTATAATACATATTCATTTTCAGGAAGCTGTGATCAAAAAGATCATTCAAAGTATATCTTTTGCCCTGATTCTTCTATCTTGCCTTCCAAAATTTCCAATTCAGCACGCAGCGGGTATAAATTAAAATCTATTTGAATTCAGATCACAGCAATATTATCAAATGCTTTACTTTAGGAAATCCTGTTTTTGTATTTTAGATAATGACTTTATTGAACAACCGCTCCTTTCCAAAATGCTGTTCTTAATGGCTGCAACAATGTTAGTACGGACAAAATATTATCACGCTTGGTTGTTGGGTTAGTGTCATGTTACTATTGAATATCTATTTGTGAGTAAATTTATGTTAATAAGCAATTAACTTATTTGATTTCAGCTGATGCTATATGTAATTCATCAGGATTGGGCTTCAATGGCTATGACGATAATGGAAAATCAAAATGGGATGGAGTTTCTAATGTTAATGCAGTGGGATTTGAGGTGTGCAGATTCATCTTTTTACCATTTGCGACGAAAAAATTACTTGCCATATGTAATTGTAGTGTTAAAAATATGTCATGGAAATCCCAAATTGCATATGGTATCCAATTACTTTCTGATTTTTAAATCCAAATACAGTGCGAAACCCATATCTATGGTCTTTCAGTTGCCCGTGGTTTGCAAAAGTTTATATTAAAAAACATCCAACAATTAGAAATTCATATAAATTTTATAGTGGTTATAGGGAGAGTGTGCATATTCACATTCAGACACACTATGTATTTCACATGCATATTCATATTTTAATAATTTTACACTACACTACCATACTGTAAAGTCTGTAATATTAAAACTTATTGTTATTCATTTTTATTGATAGTTAAATTAACTTTATCATGAGCATGCATTTAAGTTAAAAAAAAACGTATAAATGTAGTTCTGGTATTATCTGTGGGTTTCAAGTATTCACGGGGATTGAAACCTAACCTTGCGGATATAGGGATCGCACTGTATTGGTTAGACTGTTTATAAATCGTTAATACATCTTTTTTGTTTATTTTCTCCTATTTTTGTTAAAAATATCAAAATTTAGGGATATGAAGTACATGTATATTGTGCATTATCATCAGATACTACCAAAAAAATCCTGAAATTTTAACAATTGTATATCTGTGCAGTCATTTTCACTGCATTTTGTTGCTATATATGGTTTTCAGATGGGATTAAACTTAAAAGAATGTTTGGATCATTGGAATCGCAGTACAGGGCTATGGCTTCGAAGGGTTGCCTATGACCGTTCTCCATTTCAACCTACACTATCTACGTTTTGTTTATCAGCCATATGGCATGGTTTTTATCCAGGCTATTATTTAACATTTTTATCTGGGGCACTTTTCACTACAGCATCAAGAAAGGTAATTTATTTTTTTGGGATTTTCTCACCTATTACATGTACCAGTATAATAACCAATATAATGCGACTATGTTGAACTGTTTATTTATTAGTGCCGAAGAACGATTCGACCCTACTTTCAGACCAGTAAAATTATGGCATCCATATATGATGTTATAACATTTTGCATTACAAAAGTAGCGATGGCGTACGTCACGTTTCCCTTTGTGTTGTTAGAATTTTGGGCATCTATACGCTTATACAGGTAATTATCTTTCTATGGACACTTTTACCTAGACAAGATTTGACCATTTTAGATGTCTTCTGGAACCATATATGGCATAAAGTCAGGCTTATGTTTTTTAAATTGGAGGTGTTACCAAAAAAAAATTCATTTTATCAAGTATCTAACACAGTTTTCAATAGTCTACCCATTTCCTTATTGTATCATCACCAAGTTGCAATTTTGGTATTTTTATATTTTAGATCTATGTATTTCTGGATCCACATTTTAACAGTATTAGGAATAATAATCCCTGACTACATCCCAAAAAAAGCTACAACAACACCAGCAACAACATCAACTTCCTCGCAAAATGGAATCATTGCAAATGGAAAGAAAAATCATTAAAATATGTGTAAATTATTAGAGATATCAAAGCCTGCCGGGACGACTTGCTTGTATGACCACTTGAATGGAACTTGACATATTCATTGAAGTCGTACATCCTTTATACATAGTGTGATATGCTGGGTAATGTTCAGTTATATTAATGGGTGATCACTTTATGGTGAATTCCTCCCTTAATTGCCATTAATGTTTTTAATTTTATTTAATTCAATTAAATTAAATGTTTTAAGAATGTGTTGATACCCTTCATCCTAATTTTAATATAAGGGAATCATCAACATCAACCTAGACATATTAGCTACTGAAACTTCAATAATTCAAAGTATTGAAAAATTGGATTTGTATATAGTTTTTTTTTTTAAATTTTTTATTGCTTTGGACAAATTTGGATAACACAAAATAGCTCTTAGCTTATTTTGTGCCATCATAAACTATATGTTGAGAGATAATGAGGTTGCTAGACATGAATTGCGATTTGCGAGGTCGCTTGGAATCCATTTCGTTACAAAAGGGCATCACCAGTTATTTTGTAGCATTACCAATGGTACTGTATGAATGTTGAGATTAGACTTGTGGAAAACAAATATTGCACTTCTCTTACAAGTGTTGCACATTGCATTATATTGCTTTCATTTATAAATAAGAACTGTTAATTCTAGTAAAAGTGCACTGTGGTTAACACCAGTTTAGTCCGAAGGGGTCGTCATCAATATACTTCCAACTTTGCTGTTAACGGGTAATTTTTATTTATTTTAAAAATTCATGTTTTTTTTTAAAATTTGTTGATAGGATTTCCCTAAATTAGATGACAAACACATCAAAAGTGTTTTCCTCACAAGTACTCTCCAGGAGATCGGGATATTTTAATTTTATAATTTTTATGCAAGTAATGCTCTCTCCCATTTTTGTTACTGATACGGTAAGAAAGTATACGACTATTTGTCATAAAAATAACTTTTTTTGCATCAAGACAAGATTGATTGACACAATACTGTCAATTAATTGCTGTCGAAAAATGGCTCGACTTTTTTTAATGCAATTCCGTTGTTATTGGTTTTATCTACATGTAACTCATCATTCATTCTTGTTCGACTGCAAAGCCTAGTGCACTTTTATTAAATTGCATAGCTCTTGTATTATTTATCCAGAAGAAAAGAATTCGTGGTATTCTAATTCCCGTCCAACATTTTATGCATTTGATGCAATCCAATATATTTAATTTTTTGCAAATTAACTGTCATATTGTTTTTTGTATAGGTATGAAAAAGTTGTATTGTTGTGTTAATTGTTCTCTTAAAATGTTCTGAAACCTTTGTTTTGGTGATTACACCAATTATTTTTTAAACAATTAATTTATTAATCAGGCAACTTGTACTTATTTACTATATAAGAGTAAAGTGAAATTGATTGGACAATCATAAGGTCCTAAATTTAAAAAAAAAATGTGAGGAGAAGTTCAGTAAACGTATACTGTCATACATTGAGACATTGTAAATAAATCTGGCTTAATAAAATCTTCAAGCTAGGAGACATTTCCATAGGCTATTTATGCAGCATGCAATTGCACGCTTTGAGCATGTTGGCAATAAGGGAATGTTTATTCTTTTAATGTTGGTCAACAAGCTTGGAAAACTGCGAAATAAATGTAAGTTATTTTCAGGCTGGATTGAGTTTGAACGAAAAAACGTCTGATTACTTTTACATGGATTTATTTTTAGGATGTCATTATTGCCATTTTCAAAATAGCGCCAAATATTTAAATAGGTTTCGTTGTATTTGCTCTTGTGGCGCCACCACACATTAGAGGTAAAGCTATTCGTTGAAGAGTCACACCACAGTAGTTTTACTGTATTATAATATAGGGAAAGTGCGACACTTTGTATTTATTACTAGTCACAATGGCGCCCACGAATATTGTAGATTTCGGCCACCTTTCATTGTAAAACCTGCCAAGGAGTGTCACCCTTCGGCACACTAATTCGTTACAAAAACACGTTTCTTTCTCGATTGATGTTGACACAGCCTTGGTAATATCCGAAGAAAGGTACAGTAAGTTTGATTAATTTTGTTGAATTTCTGTTAAAAATGTATGCATTGTATCGGCGTGGTACGTAGTACTACCACTACTACTGTGTCAATACATTCACAGATTTGGATGTCAAGAACAAGTAGCCTAATGTTGGTACATGTACATGCATCTGACGAACTTTCCAAATAAACCATCCTCCGATATATACACCTGACCCCATCCAAAGCATATCTGACAAACAAGCAGGAGGTAAACGTATGGGGGCCGGTTATAGACCACTAGGATGAATTTAGAAACTTTATGTAACCGTCACCCGTGTATCTGTTTAGCATACAGTTAAAAATCATTATAAATGTAGACATGTCTGAGCCATGCATGCATTCAAGCATATATGCATACCTGTTCACTTGTCTTAATTATTAGTTTGTAGACTAAACGATACACAAAACCAATCTTCTGAATATCAAGCATATCCTTTCTATCCTTCTATTTCTTAATTAATATATATTCCTGCAAATTTATTTTTGCTATCATTTAACTGTTGTTTATCATGGTTTAAAAGTGACAATTATCTTTATAGATATGATAAATGTGCGACAAATGCTCCGCAATCGTGTCATTTGGCAAAATTTTGTCACAGGGAAAAATCGACATGATCTTGTTGCAACCGTCGTAAACACTGTATGGAAGAGCTACGTTCGAGCATGCAGTGAGATTCCCAATGTAGCGATAAATAAAAGAGAGTGAGTCGTCATTACATCTGCTATTGTTGTATTCTTTACAGTTGAAAATGTAATTCTTTATTAAAATTGAATTGTTTTTTAACAGTACGGAGCAAGATGTGCAGTACTTCAGAAATGTGGCACTTGAACTTCATTCTAAGTTTGAAGAAGATTCAGCGGATATTAAAAGCAGGCCTGCTGAATATAGTGATAAAAGCAGAGAAGTAGCATCAGATTATGAGGCACAACAAAATCAATTTTCAGAACACTCAAACGAACACTTAAGCGCTAATTCTACAATTACAGTAACAAAAAAGGAATTTTGCCCTCAACCATTAACTTTTGACCCTTTAAATCCTTTAGCAAAAGGCGATGTTAAACTAGGTGATGTGCCAATTAATTTTCCACCATCTTTTAATCTTGCTGCATATGTAAATAACTCTACAACTCTTCAGCAGCTGGTAAAGCTTGGTGTAGATCTTTCTAGGTGGGAAGATATGAAGGATATCCCAGAATACATTATAAAATTAGATTTTCAAAAAGATATGCAATCTCACATTCAATTTCTTTACGATCACGGTGTACCAGCCAGTGAACTAGGAACTGTTTTAACAAAAAATCCGCTTATCTTTAAGCAAGAAATTGATGACCTTAAGGTAAGTAATTATATTCCAGTGATGGATTTTTTAAAATCGGTAGCAATTTATAATTAGAACTGTTATTCATCCATTGTATGCTAAATATAGGTGCGAATAAATTATCTCATGTCCAAGAAATTCTCCTCGGAAGCAATTGCGAGGATTCTCACCAAAGCTCCCTACTTTATAATATTCAGTACTAAAGAAATAGATCGACGTTTAGGTTATCTTCAAAAACAATTTCACCTCACAGGTGATGAACTCAGAGATGTAGTAACAAGGCTACCGAAATTACCTTTGCAAAAGCTTTTTCTTTTTCAAGTAAGTGTTTGATAAAATCGTTATTTTATTTGTATTCTAAACAGCTATTGTGAGTTGTAGTACATCTACTTAATCATATTTGCATTATCCTAACTTTTTCTATGCATGTCAGAACTTAAAATTTCAAGATGTGTTTATTTTTAAATAATTAATTGCAATTAGTTCTTCCCATTTGCTGTGTGATTAAAACGTTTTTTAAATGTTGGAATTAAAAAATATGAACTGTGAGTCTATTTAATATTTTAATGGAAAAGAATCATTGTGATCTAGGTAATGAAATAAATTTCTGTTCTTTAGCTGATTATTCTGGTTTTTTTAACCTATTTTTCTCAAAATTTAAGATAAATCTGCCTTGGTTACATAATCCGTTTTTTTTTTCCTCAGGCCAAACAGTTTGCGCTGAAGGAAGAAATGGGGTTTAATCAGCAAGAAATCAAATGTTTGTTTCTTGCTAAGCCCAAATTGTGGCTATTAGGTATTTAAAGTTTGATTTTTTTACCAAGATTAAGATATTTTGTATTAATAAAATTAATAGATTTGTAGCTTCTCACCTAATATTGTTTATGATGAAGCTTCATGAAACTAGTGACAGATCGCTAAATCTTCTATCAAAAGCCTCAGCTATTGTTGACCTTTTTTTTCTGATTCCAATCTCTCAATTGCACTTAAACTTTATTTGTTTCATTTGAAAAATTTCAAACTTTATTGAACTGCAAAAGTTGCTGTTTTTAATTTGTTTTCTACAAGTATATTTATTTTATAAGGGTCGAAGTCCCAATTATTAGAACATTTATAGTAGTATAGAGATCATTACTTGAGTTTGCTATGTTGTACGTTTATTCAGTTTTCTAAAAATACTTTTTCAGAAAAAAGATCGCTTATGGAAAGGTTTCATTATATTCATAATGACATGGGGTTGAGCCACGACATAATAGCGAAGTTTCCAGAAGCCCTTCTTTCACGTAGGTTTATCATAAATCAACGCCATCTTTTTCTGCAAGAACTTGGTCGAGCCCAGTATGACCCCAAAAAAGAGGGATACGTCTCTTTAAAAGCACTCGTAGCTGGCAATGATTCCGATTTCTGCGCAAATGTAGCTAAATCTTCGGTGAAAAAATTCAATGAATTTCTGAAAACGTTGTAAGCTTAATTTTGTTACAATAAATTTTAAGAATCTAATTTATCTAAAGTTCGTCATGAGTTATGAGATCTTATTCTTTATATTTTATGCTCACCACACCTAAGTATTGTTTTGCTTTTTAGCAATTTTGAATTTGGTTGTGAATGGCTGTGTAAAAACTAATGTATGCATAAACGCTAAACACTAGTTTGGACTGGATTAAAAAGTGTACAAAAATAAATTTACAGCAATAATTTGTGGAAAAATGCATCAATTATATCGTTCATGTGTAATAAGAATAAGAAATGTGACAAATATGGTTTGGGATACCTACGAAGATTAATTGTTCATAGTGAAATTTTGTAGGAAAAAAAGGAGGGGATACAATACTAGCGAATAGTGTACTTTGCCACTCCCCAAACCAAGATTTCAGACATTGTGGGCTAATCTTGGAATGGACTTGAAATGAATTCACCCTGTTCGATGAGTGAATCAATTTTATTGTTTTCTCCTCTTTATAGTTTAAGTAGCAGAGCTAAATTTGTCTATTTAGAGGAAGTGTTAAGAATGTTTGTGCTGTAAATGTTTGTCATGTATTCTGGGAAATGGAAAATTCAGCTCCCAGAGTGTGCATGCTGGTGTTCTAAAGAAAAGAACTGTTTGTTCTATTCTGGTGTTCTTTTCCGAGCTGAAATTAAAAGCAGCTGTTCATTTTTGTTCCTCAAACCAAGTTGGATATTCATTTAAAAGAGTCTTCAAAACTTCAACAGTACATAACGTACAAAACTTAACATACTTGACTTACATATAGTATCGTTGGGAATTATCCAAAAAGCTCTGAAAAAAAGCAAGTAAGTTTTCAAATTTCCCGCCTTTAGTTCACGCTAGCATCATGCCTTTTTACGCCTATCAAACGCAATGAGCCAATCTTCAGTTAGGTGCCACTCTGTATATATGCCTGTCCGCTAGCCGCAGCTTAAAAGCAAGCACCACCTGTTCACACTAGATGGCGCCACCTTCGCCTAGTTCCTTTTTTTTTCCTGGCTGAATTTCTGCTTCTGTTTTCTTTTCGTTTGTGGCAGTCGGCGCTTCTCCAGTGTGTTGTGTCATTGCACTGATGAAGGACTATAAAGTGTGTGGAGAATTTGGACTGGAGTGTTAGCTGTGTATTTAATTGTATATTCATTTAACAAAATCGCCTTAGATTTTGTTTCACCGTTTCTAAAGACTGAAAAAGGATTACTACCTGGGATGTATAATAGGATTTTTATATTTGCTCTTTGCGTGCTCTGCTGCTTTGTAGGATGCAAAACAAGCGAGGTAAGCGTACAAGTCCTTGTTTTCCCCCCTTTGCTCAAATTGTATAGTGGCTTCTTCTTTTCTAGCTTATCATTTCGATCATTGTCTTCGTACAGTTAGTCTAACAAAATCGAGTTACTGGTCGGGCGCGAACCCGTTTCGTTTCACTGGCGATTTCGTGTTTTAGTTTACGCAAATCTGGCATTTTTGATCGCAGTTGTTGTCGCATTTCGTAGAGACCAAGGACATTTTGGATTTTCCCTATATACTGTTGCCTTTAAATTCATGGATATTTGGACACTATTTGCGAAGGGTTTTCGCCAAACTCAAATGTGTAGCGTAATTATGGACGTACATTTTACGTTCGGGAGTTTCCTACTTCTCAGATGCATCGAACGTGTTCGAGTCCTATAGGCCTATGTAATGGAAATTGTGGCTTCCTGATTTGTAAATATGTACCTAATTTTTCTTAACAGACCCGGCAATCATTATTACGCAGTATCCCACCAATTCTGTTTATTTTTTTCTGTCTGTCTCGCGGTAGTCTGGACAGGAGTTCGTTAGGCTGTTTATAGAGACAGAAAATCAAGACAGCACAGACCAAAATTCACTCCCCTTAATTAATATTGGTCATGAAAATAAGCCTATTAAAATCGCGAACTATGTTCCCTATACGTAAAGATTGAAGTTTTCATAAAAATGGATTCTTATCATTTACCAACACAGCTTTACGACTGATAAGTAAGCCTGTTGTAGATTTAGAATTTTTTCCCACCCTTTTGTAATGGCATAGTTCTAATGAAAAACGAAAATCATTTTTTAACTCATGTGGGCGATTTATTGTTAAAAAAAATCTCAGAAATGACTCGAGAACCTAATATACATGTGGGTTTTTGCCCAAATTGTCGACCAGGCCTAGGTTTACTCTCGACCTACTTAACAGAAAATTGAATTTTAAGGTTGGACTATGCTAATTACTAACGTGGGTATTGATTTTTACGAAATACCGGTCACACCGGTGTTAAGTTGTGATACTCGTTCGCTCGGTTCTTTGTTGTATTCGTTTGAGAAATCAATGAATCTTGAGTTACTCGAAACTCAAAAGTTTCGTTTAAATTGTTATCGCTGCTTGAGCGCTCTAGTCATTTTTGTCATCAAAGGGAACGCCAACAGCTGGTTGACTGCGTTAATTAACTTAAACCTGACCTCTTGAGCTCCATTGAAGTGTGGCCACAGTATCTCTTCATAATACTGCCGTGGAGATCAAAATGTTCTAAAATCACGCATGCAAGGGGGGAAGATCCCCATCCTTGTTTCCCTTTTCGGCATTTTACTCCCTTGAAAAGCTGATGCTTGAGGGCATTTTTTGTGCGAAATATTTAATGGTCAGAAAAGCGTACGTCATAGAAGAGTTCAACCATTTTCAAAAGACGTGCATGTGGCAGAATGTGGATATGATCGGCTGATGACGTCACGTGCTTAATGTGTTATTAATTGGTTAGTACTTAATAAGGGATGATTGCTAAGTGCTAAGATCATATTTTCAAATGTTGAGTGCGAGAACCTTGAAACGCGGGGGAATCTTTCACTTTTTAAGTTGGCCGGAATTATTTATTAGCGTGTCTAAATTATTATGGCGAAAAAAATGATATGCGTATTCATTCATGTGGCCAGATTGATGAGTCGATTAGCGTAGAAACGTTCATGTGGTGCCATCTATGTACGATGATTTATTTCTTAATTATTTCCATCGTGAATTCGTAATAACTAGTGGGTGGGAAATTCCAGGAACTTGAGTACACGCCTGGTTTGTTATTCAACAATACGATTAGGGGATAATCTATCTTAAGAAGAATCATCCTGTGTGGACAACCAGAAACGTGTAGTGAAGATTTCGCAAAGATACAAAAACATTTATCTGTTTTTAATGAGAACTCTTATGTACTGTACTGTAGTTTCAAAAAGTATAGTAATTTATAAAGGTAGACGCTAGCTTTGAAAAGCAGCTAATTTTTTGGTGGAAATTTTTTGATGTTTATATCAAACACTGCAGTAATTGAATGCTACTTGTTATTTTCGGGGTACTCCTGCTATTCGTCAATCACAGAACTTGTGTGACGTATATGCTGCCTGTCCGATTCTACCGAAAGAGCAAAAATAGGCCTTAAGCCAAAATTAATAATTTATCAATTTCACTGACAAAATGTATGATAATACATGCATATGCGCCTCATTGGCCACTGTCCAAATATGCTACTGTTATCAGACTAGCCTTACCATTATGGTGGACCAAATGGATCATTTTCGCCTCCCGTAATTGCGCTTCATACACACATGGTATAATTCGTGATGATTTGATTGCAATTGTATTTTTGGAACCAAAATGCAGCTTGACAATTCGATGAAGATTAATACTGTAATTGCTATGAAGATGTGAGAATCTCTTGATACTTTGCCATATTTTCAATTGTGACTATTCCAGCTAGAATCACGTACAATACATCTTGATAAATTCAGTGGTAGAACGTTAGAAAACAGACGTTCTTGTCTTTCCAATACTGTATGTACTTAAAGGTTGGTTATTCCTAAACGGCTTTGAATTTTTTTTTAGTTTTGATCTTTATAAATCACCACATTGGAATGCTACATGCACCTGTATAATATCCATACATTTCAACAGGATCCAAACTTGCTTATATTTAGACAAAATTCGACGAAATTTGTACGGAGTTACAAAAACTATGAACAGTAATACTTTTTCGAGAATGGTGTAGTCATTTTTTTTTTTTTTTTTTGGTCTTGATCCAAAACGTAGGAAGTTCTCGATTAAAATCATGACGGACCATGCCTTAATAGGCATTCCAGCTATTTGCTTTAATACGTACAACGAATCTAACGCTAAACTGGTTCCCATGTGTCTACAAGTATTTAAAATTGTGCCTATAATGAAAATTCGGACAGAAAATGACTACTACACTGTAATATGTAGATTATACCTACGCGTTAACTTAATTTGAGTGAATTATAGTGGCGGTGTCTAGAGCCTAACGTTTGAGTGTGCACAGGGCATGATGATATTTTACCCCGTGTGCATTGCTGTGAGGGGAATTTCTCACACAAGACTATACTAGGTCATAGGTCGCTACGGGGATATCAATGCAATCGCTCATGATCGATGCAGTGTAAATATCGTACGCTGTTAGCGCCTTGAAACAGTAAGTTTATTTTACGAGAAACCGTAAAATTCAGTTTGACGATGTGATTCGGTGTTGCGTACTTTTCCATCTCCACGTGGCGCCGCGACCTACGACCTCTGGAGCGAAATCGAATTTTCAATTGGAACACGCCACGATACGGTAGCGAGGCCACGTCTATAAAATTCTATGGTCGCCACGCGGTGTTTCGAGCGAAACCCGAAATGAGGCCGTTTCAGAAAGGGATAAACGCGATATAAAGATGATTAACTTTCAGATTGATATTCGCCGTGGAATGCGTCCGATGTAAGCAATATGGCGACGCTAGCTGCGATGGATGACAGAATATTGCCTACCTCGCAGACTACCTCGGCTGACTGTCCTATAATGGGATTACATTTTGATAGACACCGCATATTTATCAGTGAGACAACTTTTAATTACACGCTTAGCCTTAATAAAAGCGTTGCCAAAAACAGGCTCGATGTGTAATGTTTACGGCCTGCGCTCAGACCTACTTCATTACACGCTCTGGAGTGGTTTGGCTCCAGCTAAAAGGGTGCCGAGGAATTTTATAGCGCTTTGGAGGCTTTCATCAACACACTTTCTGTTTTCTGAGCGTTGAAGCAGCTGCTCGCATCACGGCTTTGCGTGGTCGCCCCGCGCTGATTAATCGGAAGGTCAACACATTCATTTTTTAAACTGGTAAATGCCATTCGTGCAACTAGGTCAATACCTGGGTGATCAGAGCGAGGCAAGGGCTACTTCGTGCATGTGGACCGTTGAGCGTGTATTACACTCTCTGGGTTTATTAGGCAGCTAGGTGCACGTCCGGATTAATGGCAATCCGATAATGTCTCCGGTAGGAGAATCCGGTGAAATGACGATTTGAGATACAATGGCCTATACTTGTTAACATTTTTGCTAAAGTGGCTATGAATCGCCCGTCTTGCTTTTTAAAATTATTTTAGTACCTTCAGAACGCGATAAGGACGCTTATGGAAGACGGCAAGAAGTACTGTTCCGAGTCCACTTCGTTGTATAATACTACCAAAGTACTCTATGCAAAGTGAATTTTTTTCTATTTCATGTTATAAAAATGTTCTTAAAGTCGATACACGTAGTTGCATGCGCAAACGCATTGACTTATGTGAAGAATTCACCTATCGCCTCATATGTCGTGAATTAATTAAGTTTCTGGTTTTGACACTCGAAAAATTGATGAACCTACCTTGGGGCAAAAAATCTGCTTGCGTTTCGTACCACCTACGTAAATTTAGGAAAATCATTGCCCTCTCAAGAGATTAGTGCAGCATTGCAGACAATTTTGTTTGCAGTCAGATCGTTTATTGTAGTTCATTTTGGGGAATTATTGTAAATAAAATCCCTGATATGATTTTTGCTGTACATGTACATTAATTGTTGGTACGAAACACTATGCAAGAGAACTTTATAAGTGCAGCGAAGCTTCGTTGTTTTTGCGAAAATACGCTCTTGTGTAGCCATATGCACTAATGTGGACTTGTGGCTATCAGCTAGATTTGCTTTCATTTTTGTGTTGTCATACTGCGGTTGTTAAAGAACTAATTTTCTGGAATCACGTTCGTTGTCATTTTGTTTGATGCAGAATTTGACGTATGTTTTGTTGTACATGTCCAAATATTCTGGTCACGACTTTACCCATATTGGGTCTGAGTTTGGAGTCTTATCAGCGTCAGGGGACTAGCGTGGAAAGATTGTTGAAAACTAACAATCAAGATAGCTGTTACGGGAATCGATCCCATGCACGTTTCCCAGCAGTGAGATAACTAGCAGTGTATCTGTTCTGGCAATGGTAGCTTAGAGGTGGCATTATAGTGACACATGACGTAAGTTTTGCTAGTGTCTAATATTTCAACGTTTTGCAGGTTTATGATAGGTGTGGTGAAAAAAATAATAGTCACCCTGAGTTAGAATTAATTCAAATGTTCCTCCGAAATTATCTCTTAAAAAACTGCATATAACTGCATTTTGAGGCTAGAGAAACAGGCCATTGATGAATCGTTGTGATAAAATTGATGGACTCGACAGAGGACGTCACTGTCCAGCGATTTTTATCCCTGATTAAAAGTATGCAGCAGCCAGATCTGTAATATATTCTCTTGCTTAAAGATTGACATTCTTTGGACTTTCCTTTAGGAAACTGGTTTCCATTACCCGAATGTGGCGTTATATGGGCCTACTTGTCATTTGCACCAGTCTTTTTTGGATTAACGGTGAATTCCTGGCCTTTTCTCTCATGATTAGAAATATCTTAGGTGTGCATCTACAAGTATTTGCATTATGCATTAGTAGATTTAAAAAATGTTTCTGTGTTGCCACATCGTTGCATGAGCGCTAAGTTTCAGAACTGATCATCTGTTAGTATGGCATTCTACAGTGATAATTTCACGTTCTTTTCCATTAGTGTTACAGTAATCTACATGTACAATCTCAGTCCCCCCCCTTCCCTCTGTTGTATAATGTATTAAAAGATGGAAACACTCCTATGCAATTAGTTCTTTTTTGTTAAACTAAGCGAGGCAGCAGACATGAAATTTTTATTTAAACGATATACAGTATATATATACTGTAGATTGCGTGATTTTACCCATTAGTTTAAGAAAATGCATGATAGTTCGCTTTTTGCGTTATCTGTATTCAGTGTATTTTTATCCATTAAAGTGTATGCACCTGCATTTCACGGGTTTTTTGAAGGCTAAACTCCAAAATTAAATTTGGGACGTTCGTTAGATTATCATATATGCACCAGTAATCACAATTTTGTCGGGGAAACGCTTTATACTATTAATACAACTTCTAGATTCTATACTATAGAATAGGCTACAATTGTTTTGTTTTTTTACAGCAGGCTGATATAATCTCATACATAAGCCTATTTGAGGTGTTTATAAATTGGTCTTCTTTAAAAATGTAATAGACATGAAAGGAACTGGCAATTTAGATTACCGCAGAAATTTTTGCAGCAATACGGTTGACTAGCTCCTTGGGAATTTCTCGTGTTATTACATGTACATGTACTTCATGAAGTTTTCATTTATTTTTGTCTTAAAATGCGATGATTCAGATTAAACGCAAATTTGTAGATTCGAGATTAGTGTTATGTTTATTTTGAAAACGGAAATGTTCAGTAATTGTCATTTTGGATAATCCTAGCTTAGTCCCAAGTTGAGACGTGTAGTCAGTACCCCGCAGAGCGTCATCCGACGTAGGCGCTGTGCATTGATTGGAGAAAAGAAGGTACGCGTAATTGTGTCGAAATCTTGACGTAGTTCTGCTGTAAACAGGATGCGTTTAACCCTAAATGCTTGTAAAGAATACATGAGAGACAAATAATTTCCAAAATGAATCATTATATACACATTGGGAGTGTCCGTATACTTCAGCAGTGCTGTCGTATCAAAGGTCTGCGCGAGATAGTGTCAGTTTGGCTGGCGTCCAACGAATCCTGCCAAAAGTAGGCCTAGCAGTTTATACGTGAAGATTTCTGAAGTCGATTGTGTAATTTGCAGTCGTTTGGCATATCCTCGTCCTTTTTTCTTGTCCAGATCCCTACCTTGATCCGAGTTTTTATTGGCAGTGTTTGTCCCCGTGTTCGAAAGGCAAGGTGAGATGACAAACTCTTTCAGCGTTGCGGAAATTCGGTTCTCTGCTCGAAACGTCCAATTTTGACTCGGTGCAATTTTATTGGCTTTTATTTGCTATTCATTAACATCCCATTAGCGAGATTTCGTGCCAGGGGTATGAATGTAACACGTGTTTTTTGAGCACGGTGGCGTGATGATGTAACGACCCTGGGGGGAGAGAGTTTTTGCGAAAACTAAGATGGCGTTGGAAATATGACAATGGCAGCTAGGCAAGAATATGCAGCCAATATTGGTAAATTTGCCTGGAGCGAATTTTTTTTTAGTCTAGAACTAAACTCCCTCGTATAGTTGTTTTCATCGTGTATGCTTTCGGGGGCAGTGGATGAGGTTGGCGAGGAGCTTTGACGACCGGATTTGTCTGAGAATTAGTCCTGCATTCTTGAAATTCTTTTTGCTTCCTTTCTCGGCCGGTTTAACCGTAGCGCAATTATTTTTTTCTCCTTCGGGCAGGTTCTTAATTTTAAATGAACGACAGCTTTATGCTTATTCAGAAAATAGTTTAGCAAAAAAAATCTGAGCATGCACATTACTGAATACTGGTAAAAAAACATTGCGACGCTGTTGTTGTGGGGAATGGGTTGCGTGGAATGCGTGGTGTTGGGATCTTGGTTACAGTACCCAAAGCATAGCAAAATACACATGTATGTAGTAAATTTGTATACATGTACATTACAATCTGTGTGGATAAAACCTAAGAAAATAACCTATTAGGTAGTTTGTCTCGTGAATAGCTTTTATATCAACGAAAAAACATCGACGTCGTTATTGTTCTTTGAGAGTCAATAATTCCATTATTTTTTTAAATATACGCCTACATGTCTATAAGCGGATCGATCCCAATGAGTGATTCAATAGCCGTAGCATCTTGCTTTCACGCTGGCTAAAACTTCTACTAAACGAAAATCCACTTGAAAGTGGCTTTTTAACCGTATAGCCATTCACCGGAAATAGTTTTTCTTCTGTTTTTTAGTCGTTTTTTTTAACCTTTCCAGAAGGTTTTTTTAATGAGAAAATTGTTTGGATTTTATTCTTAACGTTGACGTAAGAACTGCAATCTAGTTAAATTTTAATAGTATAGGATTTTTTGTCTCTTAATGTAAGCTTATTATTGAAATGGTCTATAAAAATCAACGAACTGTGCTAAAATCCAATTTGCGCGATTTTTTTTTTTTTTTTTTTTTTTTTTTTGGCAGCGTGGACAAATAGACATTTGTGTATTTCGTCTAATGATTTCCAAAGATTCGATCACGATACGATGCTAAGTTCGCATTATTGTATGTATGATCGAAGAAATTCCCATACTGCGCCTAAGGTCATCTACCCTTCGACCGTCAGATGACCTTATCTGCAGTATACGAACGTGCTATAATGCTGCTGTTCAACGTTCTGTTCCTGCCGTTCCCACATGGGAAGGATGAACAACTTGGAAAAGGTAAATGTGCTAAATTGTGCAAAGTATCTTCTCGAGTGAAAAGGATTAGTTTGTTAAACGCATGATTTGACTGCGAATCACAGTTTCACCCGATCTGCTACTTGGCTGTCACCTCAAGTAGAGGTTCTACAATGTACATCTATGGAATGCAAATTAGGTCGGCGTTTACAAATTTAGTCTTGGCTCGAAACTGCCACTGTAACCTGAATTTCATTTACGTTAGCATATATGGCATTAAACGGAAACGTCTTTGACCTATTCGTGGTCGTTCTCATTGAAGGGGCTTCCATAAACGTCTTTTTTGTGGTCTTCACATCCAACAGTTTCCATTCTTGTGGTTGGGAGACGTATAGTTGGAGTTCGAGATTAAATTTATTAATTTAACCACAACCAATATTTATTTCATCAGCTCAACGTTTCGGCATACAGCCTTCTTCAGTAGCTACATCAATAAGTTAAGATTATTAAAAAAATACATGAGTTGGAAAATACCAAACAGGTTTTTCCTCCCTAGTAACTAACTATACATTAGATTTTACAACTACAATTTATTATATCTTATATTTAATTTTGATCTTTGGTGGTTCACAGCCAAATTTGCGATAACCTTTAAATTGTTTTTTTTTTTTTTGACAATGAGCCTTTTTTCAAGCAGAACGTGTACAGTACTGAACTCAATTTGCCTCATTACCTGAACTTCGTTTATGCAGTTTTTTATGCCGTCGAATCGCTGGTAACGAGGTGTTTAATCAGCACATAATGTACCTGTCAGTTGATCATCAGTTGGTGTTTACTTTATTTTATTAATAATATAAAGTATGGAAAAAGGCCATATGCTGGTAGATAAGACTATGTACTGTATGCGGAGCAGAGTTTAACATGCCACGGGCGGATAAATTGATTAATAATAATTTCATTTATGAAAATTATCCATTTTTTTTTACTCGCGTATCATGGAGTTGGATATGCAATACAGGAACATGCGCGTCACTTATTGATCGTTGGTATTTTGGCTCTGCATAGCGCAAACAGCGGGCGTTTGTTGGCGTTGGTGACACGAGAGACCTAAGGCTTTCTGGTCGCTTCGTGGCTGTCTCCAGGACAAAACTGCCTAGGTGCGCAAATGTGCACGCTGACAACCGTGCGTGCAAAAATGCCGTTTAATATTGAAAATTGTCAAGGAGTGACCGGCACTTAGTATTTCTCAGGCGCGGTAGTTTTTGTCATCACGCTAGGATAGGGTGTTGAACAATGGCACCTGTCATACCAAGGTGTCTGGAAAGATCGTCATACATTTTAATTAATCGTATCATGCATTGACTCGATCATCTCTAAATTCTAAGCACAGAATATGCGTTCAATTTCGTGCAGGGGGACAAAATAAGTTTGATCTTCAGTGGCCGAGTCACAACGTACATGTACATTACGAGTATTCTACTGTGATAATTGATTTGAAGATGGCTTGTATGCCAGAAAATGGCCCAGTAGTATATTATGGACTGTTGTATATTGAGCACCATTGGCTTCATCTCGTGCTATCAGCTTCAGAGGATTTTTATTCCTCGTTTACGAGATATTCGTTGAAGCTTGGTTTCCTTAGGATTAGTTATTTTTCACCTTGTTTGA
Source organism: Ommatoiulus sabulosus (assembly GCA_034697705.1). Taxonomy (NCBI): domain Eukaryota; kingdom Metazoa; phylum Arthropoda; class Diplopoda; order Julida; family Julidae; genus Ommatoiulus; species Ommatoiulus sabulosus. The sequence goes on along the minus strand of JAQGAO010000883.1, from coordinate 4,094 downwards.
ATTTCAATTCATACGTTGTATAATTTTAATAAAGAGTAAGATAAGGGACGTTTATTGTTCAGCAACTAATCTAAGAGGATTGCTTTTGACATCACTATGACGTCGATGCAGTGCGTAGATGGGCGATGTGTGTCAATTATTGAAATTGCACTAAATTAAAACCTGCTTGTATGCAGGAATAAATTGCTGGGGAGTTGTTAATGTCAGTCTAAACCTGCATTAGAACTTAATGTCGTATGATACTCGAATTCGAAATAATGAATATAGGATATCATACATCATTGTTTGTCTTTCACCTACTTACAATGCGCGTTTAGCTTATTTGAGCAACTATTGTTCCGTTATATGAGATACAGTAATTGGGCCATACATGTACGATATACACTATCGTACAGGTGTTAAACTGTAGAGATATACAATTGTTTCGAATATGTACGTTTCTTATCGGAGTTATCACCTTGTAAGCTTCAAAATACTTTACCCAAAATCGTTTCCTAGCTATAAAGTTCTTCGAACTAATAACCACCAGGTTTGCAGTACATTTGCGGTTCTCAAAGATGGCCGAAAGTGCTTGCCCACTGGAGGATCAGGTCATGTGCAACCCATCAATTGGGCAAGTAAACTCGAGAACAGTCCTCAACAGGGACTCCTCAACACGCTAGAGCTCAAATAGCACACATTTGTGGAGCACTGGCAGGATGCGCTTTTGCATCTGTGATAAAACTGTTCGAGGGATCAATAATTTCTTGTCTTGTGTTACTTTCAACATCTGGCGGTGTAGGAACGTTACATTTTTTCCCGCTGAATCAATCGGTCCCTCACCCCTGGCTTTTTCTGGTTGGAGGTATGGGTAACGTCTCTAAAAAGTCGGTCTTTCAACCTGGAAACCTCGTCCAAAAACAGTGGTTTGGCCTAGGCCCAGCACATTTTTTTGTCGTTGTAAAAATTATGAATGGTGTGTACCCTGTTCTTTGCATCTTCAAACTTCTCTACTTGCGCTCGGCCTTGAAAGTTAAAACTTTAGGGCTGTCTTTTGTCTTTTCGTGTTTTTACGGTATATTCTCTTACGGGCTGTTATTTTTTGGCTGCTCACCAAAACTTCTAAATGACGTCAAAACGTGGTTACCTGGAAAATACGTTGACTTTACTATACGACTTTCAATCTATTTATCGTTAGGATTTTGGTTTGAGACGCTTCGGAGCTGAGATTGATCATGATGCGTGCTTCAGTTTCGTCAGGTCAACCAGATTGTAGCTGGTTTTGTGACATTAATGACTATACTGTAAATGTCTCTCACGTAGACTTTTAACTTTCAACTGCCAGACTATGTGCGGCCTTCTTGACATACATGTATTAAACTCTAGCAACATTTTTCATCCACCTCTTTTTTAAAGTTTATATCTAGATTGTTTGGCGACTGACCCCAGGGACTGTGTCTAGTCGAATCTTGGCCATCATCAGTTTATTCCTAATTTTAAGCAACATAATTCAGTTCGGGTTGAATCGTCTTAAAATACAGCAACGTGATAGTTGATGGGCGCCTAGCTGTTTTCATTATCGCAGATAAAAAAAAGTATAGATAATTTAAGACTAGTTTTTATATTTTTGTGCAGTTTATTTGACAAGCAGCATAGCTTATATCAAGTTTTTAAATATTTATACTGGCTCGTATAATTTGCATGACACGTTAACCATAAACATTAACAGACGGATACGCATTGATAGAAGTTTTTAAGCGGAGATAAGTCTCCCGTAAAAACACGGACTGAATTTCATTAATTTTTATGTGAAGAGATATAGAGCTTGACATCTAAATATGGTTATTAACTTTTATTCGAAAACTAGCAGAACATGCACGATGCATGAAAAAACTGATGTACACTGTAGTAGGGCCATCTCTTCAACTTAGTTAATAGTTCTAGTGAGTTGTGCATCTCTGGCAATGCTTCGCAATTCAGCAGATTGCCAAAACAGATGGATTCAATGATCCCCTATTGAAATTTTAGATGTTCCTGCCATATGTTTACGTTCGTATGTCTTTGAATCCATCTGGCGCTCTTCATACAATGCGCTTAAAATGTTAAGACGTATAGCGCCATAATGTGTCGAAGCTGCATGGGGATTTAAATTTCAAATTAAATCGATTGTGGAAAACTCGTGACGCGGGCGGTTATTTTCTTTCTTGCACGAGTGAAATTGTCCGCTTTAAAAGTTAATAAGATATATGTTCAAGATGAGATAGTGGTAATGTTTAACAGTTTTCTGAAGTATTGACCTAGTTATAATGTGCAATTCACCTAGTCATGCCAAGACATTTAGAACTGGTGTACATAACCATGTATGGAGAATAAGTACACATTGCAGAATTACAAATTCCAAAGAAGTTGTTTCTCAAGTCTGGTTTTTAATGCAGATGTTTTTCAGAGAATTATGTGCAATTTAGTTTATTCGCCATGATAGACATCGGTGCGTTTATAGGTTTATAAACAGAATTCGTATATAATTTGGAATCTCGAGTTGTTTGCATTTTAAAATTGAAGCTTAAGGCATACAGTACGCATGCTTGTACAGTAACATAAAGTGCGCTATTTGCATTATAGTTTGCCTAATTGAATTTTAATGTAAAGATGCTGCTGTAACTTTTACATTGAGCATACTGTCACGTAGTTGCGTGATTGCTATAAATTTTCTATTGAGTTAATGCAGTATTTATTTAATAGGCAGTTTATAAACCCACAAATTAAACGTGGAAATTGCCGCCACTTTCTCTATCCTTGAGTACACTAGTTTCAATTTTTTTTATCGTCTGTTTAAATCTTCGATAAGGCTGCGGTCACCTTTTGTTTACTAGGAACGTATAAAAGTGAAGCCTCAAAGCATGCAAGTCTTGTAATTGTAATGATATGATATTCAATAACCTGATTTTATTTTGAGATTGCAAGGCCTGATTACTATTAAAAAGTATAAATAGCTTTACATGTACATTAATATGTTTGTAATACATTTTAATTTGCTACAAATTACTGCCTACCGTACCCGAAAATGTTGTTGCTGAAATGTACTTGCAGTGTCTTGTAGTTATGTCTTGTTCAGTAAGATGTACGTTAGAGCCTGCATTTAGTTAACCTTCGAAAAAATCTTAATTCAAATAATACGGTATATTCTGAATAGATGCCTTCGTGATGTTCATTTTTATCGCCTATAATTTAGAATTACATGTAGATAATCAGAGGGTACGACATCGCACGCACTTACGTTTCAGTGTCATCTTATGAACATTGGCCTAATTCAATTTGTGATGTTTACTTTTAATTATTTTTAACTGCACACGAGTCTTGATTTTCCAGAACTTAAAGTCCACGAAGAAGGGTTGGCATTGTTCAATGTTGTCTTTATTTTCGCCATACAGATCGCAGTTTGGCGCCACCAGTTTCAATTTCAAATCCATGTATAGGAGGTAATCCTTTAACGCAGATACACACTGTATAATGAGATCACATAACATACGACATGCACGCCTATATGCTATATAAATACTTATGTGCAGCTTATATAGACCTGGTTATGAATTTCTGAGGGGATAAAAAAATAAGACCTACTTTTTTCGTTGACGATAAAAACTAGTGTTCATGTCGTGAAGTTGTCGTTTTTATTTTGTTGTGTGCGTGTAATCCATAAAAGTCTACCAGCAGAGCGTTAGGTCATTTACGAACTAACTTTCGCTGCAAATTGTTTATTTTATGCAGAAATTATGTAGTAGCAGTTAACCTAATTTCGTGGAATGTCCTACCAAGCGAAGTTGTTTGGCCTGCCAAATGCATTTTAAACTGGTTATTCAGAAAATCGAGTACATAGTCACGGACAAATTCGAAGAACACAAGAGAGAAGCATATAATGAATGTGAACATGAGCGTGTTTTCGGCTTACCAAAACCTCATATTAGTTTCATTTTTATCTTAGTTGCAAAGTAACTTTCCCTTGATTAACTCTTTTTTTTTAACTGAGGGGAAATTATAAGTTCAAAACATCCCTCATTGACTTCCAAACTATGGAATTAGTTCGTGAAAAGCACTTGTAATTTATTCAGTTGTAT
>JAQGAO010000882.1:0-28582 GCA_034697705.1 Ommatoiulus sabulosus | reverse complement strand
TAGTTTCTATGCTAGGCTTACCAGGCGAATCTGAGAAACGGACCTTTTTACCAATTTATAATGCAAAATGAATTTATGCATTAAAAACTCGAGTGAAGCTAATTCTTGCTAATGCCACTCGACTATGTTAAAACAAATTACCATGCTAACAGTATTTTCTTTCAGATATTCGCCTGGTACGCCTAGCATAGAAACTATGTACATCCTGGGCAAAGCCGGGCCGGCCAGCTAGTTATTTGAATAAAATAAATAAGAAAAAATAAATTTACAAATTGTCAAAATTACACGAACAACTTAATTAAAATTAAATTTTGACCAATATGACAGCCAATGTAAAGCAAAAAATATATATTTTCTTTTAACTAATTGTTATACATGCACCTTAGTATTTCTTGATGATTGAGTACGTGCTTCGTAGCATTCACATTCGGACAATGGTAGAATGTACGCCTGCCACTCGGTTAAGATAATGAAAATCATGAAATGCAAATCATAATTATAACTTTTCAAACTTTGTATATCAATTTTAATTCATTAGAGGCATTGAAGATATGAACCCAGATTTTAACGAGATACCGAGCGAGGTGGCTGAGTGGTTAGCCTTCTCGCCTTGCTTTCGGTAGACCTGGGTTCGGTTCCTGTGTCGGCTATCCTCGATTGTGGTTTTTCATGGTTTCCCACAATCTCTTAAGGCGAATGCTGAAATAGCTCCTGTAAAAAATCGGCCATGACCATAATCCTATCTGTAAACCTAGATGAGGTGAGAAGTCAGCAAGTATTACCTGGTTGGTGATCTGAGTTCACAGGTGTAAATATCTATAAAAGTATTTTTATTCTTTTTATTCACTTGTTTCAATACCTATTTTCTTTGACGTTCTTTTTTAGGAAATTTGACATAAAATAATAAATATCGAGGAAAATTCGAGATACATATTAAATCGACATGTGATTAAAAAAAGGACTCACAATGATTGCGCGAATGAAAATAATAAAAAGAATATTTAATCTAGTCAAAAAATATACTTGTTGATTTTCAAAATTATCATGAATCTATAATCAAATTATTTTCATTTAATATAACAACTAAAAAAAAATTATAAACAAATCTATGCATCAGAATTTTTAAAGGATGGTTGAAATTCGTGTTTATAAACATCAGGAAACCTACAGAAAAGCATAATAAAAAATAGAAACGTTTCAGATTTGATGAAATTCTGCTAATTTCATTTTGAATAATTTTTTTTGATAGATTTTGAAATTCGTGGATTTAATTGTTTTCACTCAAAAAAAACCAGCCATTGGTTAAAAATTGGTTACAAAACATTCTGGAAAACTGAAATTTTTTATACAAAATAGAGAGCATTGGTGTTCGATTCCCTGTCGATGCTTTTGCTTTTTTTTATTTATTATATTCAATTAATTTAAACAGTTTTATGATAAGCTACAGAATTTAAACGCCTATTAGAAGTGAGTCTGAGTAGTGTACGACCAAAGTCGCCCACCTTTGGTGGTATCCACCCTTTCTCGAACCATTTATGGTATTTTATGATAAGTTACTTATACTAAAACTAGGAAAATTATCCTTAATTAAAAAAAAATTACTAAAAAAATAAAAAAACATGCATTAAGCAGGGAATCGGACCCAGACCGTCCGCATGGTAGGCGAGCATTTTAACCCTGAACCATGCGCTATAGATCAATAAATATTCAAAATTTGCAGCAAATACCTTCAAAAGCAAACTTATGTGGCTTTTGAAAGGAATTTTTCATAAACCAATGACCTTTTTTTGTAATATGATTAATTAATTATTATTAATTAAATAAACATGTTGAGAAAATAAAGAAATAAAATCTGATTCTGTCCAAATATGAATGCAATAAAGCACGTACTCAACTTTCAATAAATACGAAGTTAAAAAACAAAAAAACAAAAAAAAAGTAATTTAAATAAATGACAGGTCGTTCAACTTGAAGCAAAATAACCTTTTTAATCAACATTAATTTGGTTTGCTGAATTCCATTTGAAATTTTGGTTCAATTCGATAATTTGGTTTTTCATAAAGTTTTCATGATGAAAAAATAATTCATCAGCTTCTAAAATAGTACACAAAATTCGTTAGGAAATTTAAAATTATTGCATTTACAGCCAAGCATGTGTGGTTGAGTGGTAAAATGCTTTTCTGTTACCTGGTAGTCCTGGGTTTGAGTCCCTGTCTGTGCATTTTTTTTATTTCTTTTTTAAAGTTTATTGAAATAATTTAAATGACGTTGGGAAAAGCTGCAGTTTCATACATCCCATAGATGCAAGTCCGTTTAGCTTATGACCAAAGGTTGCTAACTTTGGTAATTCATGGCTTCTCAAACTTGGCCTTTTTAATAATATGTGGCGAACGAGGTTGAGTATTAACCTCGGCGAGAATCCTCTCCCCCAACGAGGTTGAAATCGCCAAGCTTCGAAGAGAGAGTAGGAAGAGCTAGACGAGGATGAACAAGTGAACGAGCTTGTTCAACCTCGTTCGTCGACGAAGACTTGTACTTCTTGGCTTTCCCTCTTCTTCTAATGCGACCCTGCTGCCTTCTTCCTCGTTGAAGAGATGTCTCACCTCGGTTAAGAAGCACACCTCGCTTGCCACAAGACTCCGGTTTAACTCCTGCTTCCTGCGCTTGATATATGCAAGTGCTTCAGACTGCATTAAAAAGAGACCGAACAGGTTGTAAGTAGTTTTGAATTCCTTTATTTAACATCAGTGGTCTGGGAGCACCAACCTTCCACAGACGGGAGCTTAAACCAAAAGCCACTTTCCCACTCAAGGATCACTCCTTTTATACAAAACAAGGGAGGGGGGCGGCAAAAAGAACTACCAGCGCGCGCCAATCACAAACGCGCAAAAGGAGTGTGAGACAGGGATCAGACTGGTTGGGGGCAAAACACTTTATTCCCGCGAGTGGGCTGCGCGCATACACTGCCACGGATTGAAGCAGGCGAAAACAAGAGGTAATGCGCAGCACACTTCCGCTGAGGCCGGGCACCCCGTCCGGCGCACACAAAACAATGTCCACGTTGATGGACGAACGGCCAGCTTGGCCGACAACTAGAATCACGTTCAGTCAGTTCGTGCGGTCCCCCGCAGGTTGTCGCGAGGAGCTTCGCCTTGTTGAAGCTCCCTGATGCAGCACGACGTCCTGGTCCTAGGGGATGGTCCGGGACCTCCCGAATGGTGAGACAACTCCACTTACTGTTCGGGATCCCGTGGCACAGATCACTCTGCAAACCTCTGTGGCTACAGGGCTGCAGTGTCTTCTGTTGCTGGTGTGGGGTTAGGCTTCCCCGGAGAGGTGGATCCTGGCAGGTAACCAAGTCTTTGCAATCTCTGGCTTGGGTCTGCTTCCTTGGAATTCCCTTTCCGGCATCAGGCTGCAGAAAACTCTGGGAAAGTCTTTCTCCAATTGCAGGCTGGAAACTGTTCACCTCCCTCAGCACAGGAATCTTGGAAACAGCAAATCTTCCCAGGAAAATCTCCCAGGCAGCATGGCACACACCTACTCTGGTCCCTGGCAAAGGCTGTTCTCCCCAATCCTTTGTTTCAGCAAAATTTTCTTCCTAGCTCCAGTGGCGCCCTCTAATCCTTGCTGGAATGTTCTAGAAGGATTCTGTTGCCAAAAGAATGTTGGTGACCTTAGAGGTCACGACCTGGCAGCTGCAAAGTGAAAAGAATGCGTGCACGGCGACCCAAAGGTCAAAACTTGGCTACGTGCGGCAGGCGGGAATGTGGGAGGCCTTGGCTGAAGGCCGTCTCACAAGGAGGAGCCAACTTAGGGCTCGAAAGGGTTGAGAGCCACGAGGGGCTACTTCAAGAACCAAATTTCCCCACATGCAAGGTATCGACATACCCCCCCCCCCACAAGAGTAAACAAGATGGGAAACGAATTGCACAAAGAGAGACCTTCAAAAAAGGGGAAAATAGGTGAACAGTTCACAAATAAAAACATGACATACATACATAATCGAGCGCATCTGCCGACAAGAGCAATCACCACCCTAAAACATAGTCCACACTTCTGGACCAATTGCTGAAAAATGAGCAAATATTATTGGATAACAAATCTCGTTGTTACCCCAAAAACTAAAACGAACTTTCATGCATTGAAAATACTTAAGGGAAAAAGTACCCTAACAAGATAAAAAGAACCCAAAAAGGAACGAAATCACAAGGTAAAAGTCATGCACAATATATGCAAACAGTACAAGGCACATTATAGGAACTACTGTATTTTGAAATTCTCAATAAAATGAGCATGAGTAGAAAATATCACATAAAATGATGAACTAGAAAAACACAAGTCACTTAGTCCTTGACTAGCTTTCGAGCCCTGGCGAGAAGAATAGAATAATAAGCCAGTTCAAGCGGTGACACCGGGCTGAATGAATGAATTCAAAAATTTTCTGTTTTTTTAATTTTGTAAAACAATAATTGGTCAAGAATTTTAAACAATACGAAATCCGTTTTTTTTTCATAATAATAGAATATATTTTTTCTATACGAATAATATTTAATTCCCTTTCATTAGAAATATTTTAATGTTATTTTGATTAAATAAGCACGACATTATTTGCTTTAAACAGGTAACTAATTCAACTTAATGATCTGTATATCACTGATAACATATAAAATTAACAAACATTTTGCTACTTCTATATTCCAATCTATATGCATATATAAATGGGAATCTTTCTAAGCAATTATCAAAATTGCACACATTTTTCAATTTCTCGACAATTTTGCACTTTTTCATAAAATTTCCAAAATTTTCACAATTTGGCCATTGTCAAAAAATGTTGCTAACTTGTCGAAAAATCTTCTTTATGAAAAACCGTCGACATTTTGAAATATTGTCAAAATATTGGCAAAATTGTAAAAAAAATTCCCCAAATTGTAAAAAATTCTCAAAACTGCTTAAAAATTAGGTGTGTTAAATTTTTGCTTCAGTTTCTTGCGAATGTTGTTCCAAACAAGTTTCAGAAACATTACTTTTCTTCAAGCTGACTCAACGGTGGATCATTATAAATCCGATAAAACGATTTTAGATTAATGAAATTGTTTAAAAAATTAAATAAATAGTAAAACAATTTTTAAAAAACGTGCAGCGACCTGGAATCGAACTCAGGCCGTCCGAGGTGCAGGCGAGCATTCTACCACTGAACCACCGATGCTCACACTAAGGTGCCAAACCCTTTTATTTTATCGAAATTTCTAATCAAATTTCTTGAAATTTTTATAATAATTAATTTCAAGTTGATCCTATAATGTCATGGTGTCCGCGCCTTATTCTATTTCATCTTAACAATTTTGTTACTCATTATTAAAAAAAATTAAAACAAAAAGTTTAAAGCCCTGTCCGAAATTCCTTCCTTCGTTGTGCGTACTAATTCCACCTTCAAAAATTTGCCAAGATGATCAGTGATGTGGCAAAAAAGATAGGAAAATCATAGTTAAAGTTAAAGCTAAGTAAAAGAAGTGTTAATATTCAGGCCATTTCTGAAAAAATTCATCAACAGAGAGTTTCCTCAGAAATTTCATTTTCAACTTCCCTCATCTTTACAGGATAAAAAAATTCCCTGACCAATGACAACGTGAAAAATGGACACGTTTTCCAAAACAAATTACACGCACTTGAGAACCAATTTTAATGAAGTGTCGCGATAAAATATTTGATCATTTAATTTCGTTTTTAAAGTGCTATTAATTGTTGAACAAAATTATTATTGTAAATAATTAATAACTGATAAAATGAATTATTAAGTTCGCGTATTTGAAAAGGTCAAACTTATTCTAAATGCATACTGCAATTTATTTCAAAATGAATTTGAAATACATTTCTTTTCAATAAGGGAATTTTCCTCGGTGGCAAAAACGAGAAACGGAAGTGGTCAGAAATAAAAAGTAACATCCTAACACTGCTCGGACACATAACCCTATCTTAATGCAGGTGTCTTTTTACTATCCACCCTAGTTAAGGAAGAGTTGCTTAGAGAAAGGATTACGGTCATGGCCGATTTAATAGAGAGTTTTCCTGGTTTTTGCATACCGTAACTATAATCTACGGTAACGCAATCGTCACTGGAGCGCGCTTATGCGCTTGCGCAAGTGACGTTTCAAACCGTCGCGTCGTAACTCGATCGCGAGCGTTGCTCGGAAATTACAAAAAAATGTTGCATCATACTTGGAAATGCCCAGGTATCATTTAGTTCAAGTAAACATGTAGCCAGATTATTAACATAAACAATTTATTTTGGGATGATTTTTTTGGGTTGTAAAATTCTGCTTTTAAAATGCACAATGTAAAGATTGAAAATGTTTGGATCGAGGCTTTTCAATTTGTTCTCTTTTTCGTTTGCAGGACGAAGGTAGTAGTAGTGAATCTTCCTCACTCGGTGTCGGTCGCAGAGTGCGGTACTGTCGAATCGAAATCATCCACGACGAATTCACCGAATACGAAGCCGGAAGTGATAGTAGTTCTAGTTCTTATCGTACGCCTTCGCCGGAAGAAAGACTTTGGTATCGGCCCATTACCCTTAAAATACGGCCCAGGATCTCCATCACGCCGCAGGATGGCCCGGAAAGGTTAGTTTCTATAATCACATGCAGTATATAGTATTTTATATGACTCGCAGGTCACAGGAAACACATTATCATAGAATTTTAAAGCAAGCAAGCTTTTTAGCCTGCCTATAGAAAGCCATGAATGTCAGAGTTATTAGAAAACAGCTGGTTCATTATATTGATTTTGAAAGTAAAATGTTTGATTCGCTTATTAAAACAAATTTAATAATATGCTCTATTAAGTATACTTCTTGCAGTAAGATGTTAGGTATTAATTGGCAAGATTAAGTATTTTGCGCAGACACATTTTTTATGGAAGTTTAAAAAGCGCGGCATTGGGATACAAGAAGCGCTCCTAGTGGTCGCTATTCTAGAAGAAATTCCTCAATGTTGAAGCGCTATTGTCAATGACCTTATAGGTACGGCTTGGTTCGCTACCGAGCGGCTGTAGGTTACGTAGATCGTTAGAAGGTTAGCGCTGCAGAGCGAAGCCGTTCTGTTATATGTGGTTTTCTTTCTATCACTCGAAGCCAAGTCGCCTTTCTCGTGATGCTAATATTGATGGAAATTATTGATTTCTGATGTTAATTATTAATTATCGGTGATATACTTAACGTTTAAATTGGTATTTTAATGCTTCCATTAGTAACGTCTATTCACACGTACATTTATAAAGACGTAGTACTTTTAAACATTATATTAATGAAAAGGTCTACCACAGGGCCGTGCGCACAGGTTTTATAGTCCTCGCATCGAGGTCGCTTATTTCGACAATAACTATACTTCACAGGATCTATTCTATAGTTGATTGTGAGTGTGGTTTGCTATCAAATTAGCATCATGTCCAACCACGATGACGAGTTGAAGCGCAGACTCCTGAGCGTGAAGCCGGTCGGAAAACTGTTCTTTTGAACGGGTTTTCTTGACCATTGATGACCGTTCTGCTTGACCTTCGGGTCTTGTGGTGGGAGTCTTCGCATTCTGAGTGGCCACCCCCTTTTAATAATGAAAATTTCAGAACAATACCAAGGAACTGCAAAACTCGTTTCCAAAAAAATTTGGTTTTTCGAAACTTTGCATTAACCCTTCATTCCGAATTGTGAGTTTCATGTTACGGCCAATCTGTTGATGAAACGTTTGTGTCCACACCAGCGAAACAAATTTACTTGAAATAAGATGGAGGATACCATGAAAATAATTCTCTTGCTCATGACCGATTCAAAAGAGAGTCCACTTTTGTTTGGGTGCCATCGTTTGATTGCTTCGTTCAGCACGTGCGAAGTAGCCATGTACGTTTTTTATGATATGGTGATGACAAATTTAAAAAGCCGATTTGTTGATTAATTCCAAATGTTAAAATCAACGTCCAAATAGGCCTGATGCGTCGCGCTCAAAATGTTGCGAAAACATTTTTTTTCTTTGATATGACCGACACTGGATGGATCGAGGAAACATGCCATGAAACACTGCTTCGCAACAAAAATGTTTCTCTAAACTTTTTTTGCAAGTTTTTCTGTACTAGGCTCTAGGTAAATGTTGGAGAAAGTTGGCATATGAAGTCCACGAGGGCCGGCCACGACTGCGCTGATAATAATAATAATTGTCAGTGGTGTTGTGCTCAATACCACTGACAATTATTATTTGAGTTTTTATTATTAATTATACTTCGAGTCCAGTACAGTATATGAAATACAAGTATGATCACTTCGCGCATTCCTTGTGTACCGATTCGCAGCACCAGCATTCCGACTATCGAATGGACTGCAGTATCATTATCAAAATGCATTTATCGCTTTCATTCCTTTCAAACGGATTGCTATATACTTAGCCAATTAGGAAGTTAGGACCCTGCTGCTATGTAGAGCGAGTGATACGTCGCCTACGATACGATGATATCCCGTCAGAAAGTTTCGGGTGCATCCGCCGTATCAATTCTTGCGCTGCAGTCGAATTTTTGCAGCGCCAACTTTCCAACTAGCGATTTGAGGAAAGCGGTTGAGAAAGCGATTTTTAAACCACGCCCATTTTGAGCCGGGGCATTTAATAGTGAAGTCCTTCTGCCGTATCAACTCTTGCACTGCAGTCGTAATTTCGGCACAGCTAGGGGAACATGAACCGTGGAATCCACTAGCAGCGAAAACCTAGAAAGCTGTATTCACAATGAACCAATTGAAGACATAAACGGTCGTTGACACCATCTTGAAAACGTCACCGCTTTTCTCGCGTGTACAGTGTATTATTTAGTGGTTCGGGCGGACTTTTTCGGTTATCATTTTATGTTTCCATAGATTATACAATGAATGCAATTTATTACGACAAAGTAGAGCTCTGGCTATTTCATTTTCATATACGCAAGAGAGACGACGGTTGCTGTCTTCAATTCGTTTATTGGGAATACAGCCTACCAAAGTGCCATTCGTAAAGTTTACATGTATGCATGTGTATCCCAAATGAATATTATAATGAACCAAGACACTTTCATAATCCATTGTGATAAAATTGTACTGCCAATACGGAATATAAAACACTGGATCTTGAGTATAGATGGTTTTTATTTTCAAAATATTGCGCCTCATTTTAAGCGCAAATAAGCGTGTGCGTTATCATTGACAGTTCGCTCATTATGGCGCTTTCACTAATGCACGAGCGCGCGTCTAGGAAAGATTCTTGGAAGAATGCATGATTGCATTACAGCAGTATGTTTGCCCGTTGTTCGCATCGAGGATGGTTTCACAGTATAATACAGTAGACCGACTCCGGGAGTTTTTTTGTTTTAATAATGCAACGCGGCGCTTGCTAGCATGCTTCCCATACCGTTTCGGTATTTTTTTTCGGTTTTTTTTTCTAGCAGCGCCGCGTTGCGTTGCTTTAGTAAAACAAAAAAACTCCCGGAGTCGGTTTACTGTATTATACTGTGATGGTTTTATGCACTTGGTGCAATCGGTGTTCTAATTCCACCAATTTTAATTTTGAATTAAAAAAGGGTTTATTCGTTTAATTCCGTTCAAGCAGTTTTGAAAATAATAATTGTATTTCGAGATACGTTTAATTAAAGCATCCTAAACATTCCTTGATTCTATAATTTGATTGAAACGGAGTTATAACGTCAATGCCAATTGGTTGGTTGTAGATTGCTAACGTACGTTGGCCTGTTTCTGCACACGAGGGCTAATCACCAACGCCAGGGGATCTACCAGCGTCGGTGGCAGAGATGCACAAAAGTGTCGCGTAGTCGAATATAACGTGAGTACGTGACACACAACGTTACATTATGCTGTAATCACATCGACCAAATCCTCACAGTAATTACGGCACGTGCGTGGCGCGCATGCGCACATTGACAGTAGGCGGGGCTAAGTTATGTTTGTACGACATTTGCAACCGCATCCGCACCAGTTGAAGTTGATCCAACTTTTCCCGTCTGATCAATTTTAATCGTAATTTTGAGGAAGTAAATAGTAAAAAAAAAACGTTAAAAGCGAACCGGTACGCGTATTTTTACGTGCGGTGTGACGTCACGCTATAAAGTACCGCAAAGTACGTGACGTCACTACGGTACGGATTTGGTCGATGTGAATAGGCCATTACAATGATGCGAGTGTATTTCTAGATTAATAAATAACATCACTGTATACGGTAAGGGAAAACCAATGCATCATTTTTTTCTCATAGTTAGAAAATATAGTACTGTATATCCTTAAAACAAAAGCAGATACGGTGTATGCATTTCAGGCATAGTGGAATATAATTACCGAGACAATTCCATACGAACGTAGAAAAAAAATCTAGATGATATTAGGTATACAATGTACATATACACCGCACATGTACGCCCATTATCCTGCGTATACAGGGGAAAAAGGAACAATATTTACTTCCTAGTGCCATGTCCTCCAGGGAAGACGAGTTCTTTTAGGTTTTGATAAAACAGAAATCAACGTTTTTTGTTTATTATATACACGTACGTGAACAGTACATCTAGTTAATTGCAATCCTAAAAGTTCAATCGGACATATTTGCGTACTTTTATGTCGTTACTATATAGCTTCATCTTGTGTCATTTAATATTTAATTTTAAATTCAGAATGCATCAGTGCATAAAAAGCGAGTTTTGGTTAAAGGACCAAGAATTCTACTCGTAATATTTATCCACATTTAAGGCAAACTTATGAAGTTTTCCACTATGCATATGCTCGTAGACGCATTGCTACACGTAGCTTTAGTTTTCTCATTAAAAAGCACACTCTGTAAACATCTCATTAACGAGCCAAATTACTGATGGAACAAAATATGTTGACCCCCCGCGAGGAAATTTTAATTATATGAACATACAGTTTCATTGTAATTGATTTTTTGTCGTCAGCGATGTCGTACCTTTTATAAACACTTACATTGTACATGTACGTTGAAGCCTTTCCCCCTTATAATGAAATTTGCGAAAATGTAAATGAATACCGAGCTAACAGATATTTGACTAACCGAATCAAAGTGAACGATGTATATGTACATCACCATATAATATCACCAATTGAATGGTCCATTTTCAAATTCGACCACGACATTGGAATTCTGCATTGATCATGTAAAGAAAATTTGCAATTGCAAACTACATGTAACGGTAATTCCCTTTAAAAAGGAAACGGAATAAAGCTGATACAACTACTAATATGGTTTGTTTTATTAGTCATTACCGGCAATAAGCATATAAATAGATATGATTCGTAATAAAGCATGTCATCGATTTTCGCCTAAGTGAAAATAATTTCAGAACAAACTACTAAGCAAACAAAGCAAACAACCTACATGTACATGCATGCATATTCACGGTAAAATGGGGTATAAAAAGGGTAAATTTACCTACACTGTATGAGGTTTTTATTTAGAGTTCCTTACTCTATACCATGTAGAGTTACATACTTTCGTTTTTATTCTGAATTAATAACATTCATTGCATTTTCCTTTCTCTGTGCATCTAAAATATAGATTTTGAGTTTCTGTGACGTCACAAAATAACCTCTTCCCCACGTATAACTTTGCGCAAATCACTACACGAGGCCGTTGGTAATCGACACACCTGATTGTTGTACATGCAGGTTCAATGTACATGTATCTGTTAAATTAATAAATAAATTCAGTCGTTGAAAGTAGGGCCTACACGATTTTCTGAAAATCTTGGACATCTTGGAAGTCAACGTGTGTCTAGGGTATGTTTTCCTCGTAAATTAAGAGTTGCTCTGCATTTCATTTCTGTGTTTATTCTACAGTCGATGTCATGCATTTCATCGAATTGGTATACTGTATATACACAGGTATATAAGACGCTTTCTTATGCATCAACCATGTTTTCATTGCTGGTTATGTAAATTTAAGCTCTGCTTATAAAAACAAAATGAACTCGTTGCTCAAGCCAACTCGTTAAAGAGCATCTAGCTTTTAAGCGCATTTCTAAACTTACAACTGGATCATTGGATCTCAGTTTTACGCAAGATTCTGAAAAAATATATTGCTCGCAATATTCTGGCAAGGTCAAATATATATAAACAGCTAGGTGATTTTTTTTAAAATGAAAAAAAAAATGTAAAGTACGTCAACCTCGACAATCTGTAAAAAAGCGCGTAAATCGGTTTTGTGTCCGGTGGCATATATTGGAATGTCCATCTTGAGTGGCATCTGGAGGGGATTTTTTTTTGCATTTGCAATACTGTATCTCCATTGTAAATCTCATCCCAAGTCAAATTGTTTGACAGGACATGTCACTTGAAATGAGTCCTTTATACCAGCATGGGAATGGCAAGATTTTCTGATGGGCTGAATAACTTTATCTATCCATGTTGAATAAATGACCTTTTTGGTCCATACTTTGATCCAGAGAGATGAGTGACTAGTATGAGGAAGTGCTGGTATCGAAGAACTATACATACAGTATACAGTTCGTGGTTGTTCACAAATGACGTCCACTGCGTTCACATTCGAAACAACTATAAAACTAACGAAGCTCAATTTTTCTTTAAATACTGTTTATTAAATGTTAAAGACTTCCCAGAAAACTGTGTCGTAAAAAATTATCCTTAAAACGTTTTTCGATAAGCATGTTACTTTTAAATGTTCTAATGACATCATTTTTTGAGAAATGATTTCTTTTTCAAATTTCGTATTTCGTATTTTCATATTTTCTTTTTCAAATAAGGAATATATTACTCTTTGAAGCACTGTTCAATTTTCGAAAATGATTGTTATTATCAGGGTTAACAAAGAACCAGAATGTTTTATAAACGGAACCTATCCTCCTAATTCGATAAAGGCATAGTTTACATAATCTCTTATTATTGCTACTAGATGTCATTCCTAATTTCCTAGTTTAATTTCAGTTCACATTGCCCACATCGTCCGAAAATAAATGCAAATATACATTACATGTACATGGCTTCTTATGTATGATGCTCGTTGGTCATTTTAGACGTGTCATTGCGCGTGAAAAACATCCTTTATATACATGGCAGCTGATGGATTTATGTATCCTTATCAGCCTGTGCTTTATTGTACAAAATGGCGGCTATATAAACTTGCATCGAGAACGCGTGCCTAATTTTGTGTTAGGCTACGTCTTTGATGACGCGCTAAGTGTTACAATTATTTACTTTAAACTAGAAGATAAGTGCAATGTCAGTTAGCGAGGAATATAATCCGAAAGATTCCACACGTGCGAGCAGTTGCCTGAAACCATAATAGGAGAGTATATGCGGAGTTTTAAATAAATAGTTTAACCTTATCTATACACATACCGAGCACATTGGGCGGAAGTGTTGCGAAGAAATGTTTAAATTAATGATCTGTACATGTATATACTGCACAGTTTGTATATAGTGCATGCGTTACCTATACTAGTTTTAGTTAGCCAGATCAGCTGGAAATTTAGTACGAATTTCCAACTCATCGTTTGATTGCCAATGAAAACAGGATTTCTTTAAATTTTGAAGCTCTGCGAAGACATTTAAAAAAATTAAAATAAGGCGATTTTTTTAAATGTCTTCGCTTAGATGCAAAATTTAAAGAATAATTTACCGGTCGTCAGGCATGTGAACTGCGTTGGATTTGAATTACCTTTTACAAAATCAGTTTCAACACTACGCTTTTAGTATGTAAAGATAGCCGGGTTAGTTGAATACAATTACCCTCAATGTTCATACGCATACACGTAGTGTAATAGTTTTACAAAGGTAGCATACGGATTAATATTTGTCCTTATTTTTCTTGGAATTATGGATTTTCGTGAAGACGCGTTTGAATTCTCGAAGGAATTAACATATTATGATATTTTCTAAACTTTCTTTCTGCGAATGTTTTTTTTTTCAATGGACTTACATGTATTCAACCCCGAGCTCATCGAATTAATCCTTTGAAGTGTGGTCGTTTCCGGTTGATTTATCACAAGCTGTAAAATATTCGTTGATAACCATAACAGTATACGTTGCCGTGAATGTATAGAATTATTTTTAAACTGCATGTGACACAATGGCGTGTACTTATTCAGCTTTGAATGCGTCATGCAGCAAGTTAAAAGCGTTAAATGCAATCATCACAATGCGGAGATTATGAGCTATAGTCGCTGTGTTATAAATAAGAACTTAAAAAATATCAACCACCGCACTGTAAGCAAAAAGTGATTTGAAGGGGATATAGAATTGATTCGAATGAAACCGCGATGAAAATGTTGCAAACACTGCAGATTTAGAAAAGTTCACTGTCTGTATAAGTTGTCGAATTTAAAAGCAAAAAAAGGAAATGCCCGCAATTTTGCTTGCAAATTTCATCGCATGGTTAAAAGAAAAAGTTACAAAATATATCAGAAATGTTTTGAGAGCATGAGGTCAGGGAATGAATTCTTCTTGCCAAGTCTAGGAGTTATGAAAATATACTTGACCGGAGCATACAATAGCAATTCAAATATACGAGTATACGAGGCTACTAGTTTCAGTATTTGTTTAGCTGAAAATATAGATTTTCTTTTTTTTATGGAAATTCGAGTTGCATAGATTCGAGTTCGCATGCATTAACAAGCTGAAATGCGAAAGTTCATTAAATGTCAGCGTGAAATTAATTCCACCGACCCTTCCAGTTTAGTTCCCAATGTTTGTTTCTCCAAGGTATCGGCAAATATTCCCCCGCAGAAAACGTCCATGTATACGTGTATATACCACCAAACCGTATCGGTAAATTTGCTCACGGCTTTTAGCTGCTTGCAGGTGGTAATGATTAGATTAACCGATATGTAAACACGGCCCGAGGCAACCATTAATTGCCACCACGAAACGCAATCTTACTAATAAGCTGTAGCTGATAAGATCCATAACTGACCTATGTGCCTATTTAGAACTTTGGCACACAAAGATTCGTGCATGGTGTTTGCACGCCTGGATGTTACGCGTTTAAGCGGATATATCATCCGATCGAATCGCTTCTGTTTTTGTTGTTTTTTCATTATCACGTGGAAAACCTTTGAATATGTCATGGAAATGTCACGTTGGAGGGCGCGTGGTTAATGTGGATGCACTCCGGTGCGCGCTGAAGCATGTCGGAAATTGCGGGCGGCCTGAAATCGCTGATTCGGAAAACTTGTGCACTTTCAAGCCGGTAAAAAGGAAGTCGAATTCTGCGTTATCGTAATTTGTTGATTGCTCTGGACAGTGCCTAATTTTGCACTAAAATGGAAGGTATACGTGGCACATCAGTCAGTTTACAGAGAAGTACTTCAATGTATGCAAAGGGAATATTAAACAGTATGCTTAGTTCAAGATACCTTAAACCAAAAAAGAATAAAGGGCTTGTAATTGTTATAGGGCTGCAGACTAAGGAAAGTTCACGCAGTCGCCGTATGGGTGATGATTATCTGAAAAGTCCTCGTTTACTCAAAATGCTCAAATTCTTGCCCTGATCAGTTTATTTTTGTTCGAAGTAAACAAAAATGAAACGCACTGTATGGCTGGCTGGCGCCTTTTCCTGTGCTCTTGATTGCTCTTGACCTAATCGATGATTATCTTGCATGGATTTCGGTTATCCGGGGAACTTCGTTTTAAGTTGTAACTGGATAGACGAGTCTACTGTAATTTCAAAGTTTCACGTTTCCCAATTTAGAAGAGCATTGTGGCAATGCTTGTTAAAAATCGTGGAATTTTAATGGAAAAAAAAAATTTCGTTATTTTTAATGAAAGAGTAATTCTTAAGAAAGTTGAGATTTACTTTTTCGGTGTCATTCATGAACAGGGCCGGGAACGCGTTAATGATTTTTACAATAATTCCTAATGAAAAATTCATATTCAACGTTATGGACATTCAAGTTACGGAAAGGTTTTCATGAACGAATTACGCATCTCTTAGCTTAAGGCAATGCCCCGTGAAGTTTCTACCGAATGGTCTGAATATCCGCAAATGATAACCTAAAAGGTCATGTTAAATAAAGTAGATACCAATACCATTGGAACTTGGGAAAACAATAACTTGGTCGCCAAACAACAAAAGATGTTCTTTTCGAAATGTCCCAAAATGTTCCCAGCGCAGCTACGCCCAATCTTTTAACGACTCGTTCAAACGTAGTGTGAGGCATTTCCGATGACGCCTCGATCGTTGAGCGACGAAACGCACGTGACTCCTCCGCGCTCCTGGTGGCGCTCCGACCAAACGCTGTACCTGCTCTCGCGGCATCGCGACGCTGGCATCACCTCGTGACGGATGCTGCCTCCTCCCTACCTGGAAGACACGTGCGCGGAGCCGCCATTATTGCACCGTGTCATTCCGATAATAATCCATATTGAATGAGGCTGGCGAACGGAGCTCGCTCTCCCTCACAAGCGTAAGCGGGGAAATACCGTAGACGCGCGGCCTACGACGCTCTCCTTCGCACTCGTTTCCTGCTCTGGAAAACTACTCTCGTTTCGTCCGTCCCTCGCTCGAGGAATAACCGCGGGAATAACCTCTGACCCCCACGCCGTCCGTTCTGGAATCACTTCCTCCCGTGGATTAATCCAGGCCTCCCTTCTTCCGGTGTCGGTGTCCCGTCCGGAGGCGGTCCGAAGCGTCGGATTGCTGGGGCCGAGAGCGAGTGCAGCGCCAAGTTGTCGCGGTGCCCGTGACGTCACTTCGGTGGAAAGTTTTGTTCCCTTTCGGAATAGTTGCTGGCTGTGGCGCACGTGCGCTCCGAGCGATATATCGATTCGCTATGGCGCGCGATCGCTAGGCGTCGACGGTGGGGGCGAGGTCAAAGTTGAAGCAACGGGGTCCGTTTACAGCAAGTACAACCAGTTGAAACGGTGGCTCCCCCAGCATTTCAAACTCCCTTCCCGCACCCCTGAAGAAGCGAACGAGCGTCCGCTGATGGACACCACGGTGGCGCTGGCCCCGTCCCACTCCGTTCGACCCCAGTACGTGCCGCTGCTCAGCATGGAGACGAGCAGCCGGCCAACCAGCCTCAGCGACGGACCCAGGGAACAGCTGCAGAGCCAGCACCTATGGGCCCACGGCCACCGGAAGCTCCTCACCCACAAGATGTGCACCAAACACGTGTCCGCGCCTCAGTTCTCCACCACCAAGCCTATCAGGGGACTCGTGTTGAAGAGCAGGCGCTCCTGGCCTTCCGCACCGCCTGGCACCGTGGGGTAAGTCGGCCCTTTCACATTTTACTCTTGACCTCTGCCCAAGGGTGAGGTTGGCTCAAAACTTTGAAATGCCCATTCGAAATTCAGTATCAAACTTGACTCAAAAGCGTAATTCCTGTAAGTAAAACGGCACTTGAACGCCAGATGCGTTGTATGGCACGTCATGTCATGCAGCCTGTCATTCTGAAAACCATTTTCTCAATGAATCATTTAGAGCGGAAATGGTAGAAGAAATAAAACCAAACTAAGGGTAAGAGCACGTTGAATGCTTATTGCTGACGCTTACCCTATACCACTAAGCGTACAACTACAAGGTGGGGCATAAGTCTGTTTTCGGATCAAACAACAAACAAAAAACTATGATTTATGGACTGAACGTGATGAGATGGAATCGAATTGTGATATTCGGGAACTTTCGAATTCTGTAGCCGTCAGCTTACAAAAAAGTCGGCTGGCGACTTACGATGATGCGTTAGCGTCATTTAGGCTTAAAAATCGGCATTAGTGCAGGCGCAACAAGACTTTACAGACTTCGTGGTATTGCAAACGCTTAAAACTAAGCGACGCTTAGTGCAGGTAAGCGTCTGCAATAACGCTTCACCGTGCTCTTATCCTTATGCATCACCTTGTAGTTGTATACGGTTAGTGGTAAACGTCTGCATTAAGCATTAATTCGACGTGCTCTTACTCATATTCTGATAATTATACGCTTAATTATTTCCACGATAACTATAAGCTTTTCAAGATAACTGGAGAATTTTGCTTCTCCATGCTCTGTCTGTTTTTGTCTTAAAATTGACTTAATTCATACACCATCTTCATTTTAGCAGGAAAGTGAGATCTAGGTTTTCGCTGTTCAGACATATCTGATTCTGCGTGGCAAAATAAACAGGCGATATACTTGTAGATCTCTATTGAAGGTTTCAACCCATTTCGTAAATCCCTGGCTACTTTAGCATAAATTGACCCGATTTTGATACGCGCGCGTGCCTACTGTATAGTCTAGTATTTCATATGATCCATGAGCGACAACGTCACGTAATTGTGGTGGAATCGCTTTGTGGCGATGAATTATTCCAGGTTATGTTAGAAATTTGACCATATAGCGGGCATAGGGGCTTGTGGGCATCTTAATTATATTCTATAACTCGGTCTTCGTGGAATTCACGGACGCGTGTTAGAAGACGCTTTAGTAGACGACTAACTATATATGGGTTTACTCAAGTAGCTATAGCTAGCTCATCGCTGTGCTAATATTAGCTCACCGTTGAAATGCTGGCTACAAGTATGTGTTGACCCATCTTAGCTTGGCCAAATATTGGCCAATGCAAGATCATAAAAGCGGAAACTCATTGTCATAGATTTTGGCAAAAATAATAAAATGGCCACACGATGGATTGTCAGGGTAGTAGCGTTTTCGACTGTTTTATGGTATTGCCTATGATTACGTAAGGACGTGTCAATATTGTCGTCAATTTGCGCTCGCCTTTAGGCGCTTTTAATTTATGAGTTTGCACTCCTCTGCCTCGTGTAAATATGCATGAAGAAAAAAAAAACGTGAATAAAACATGGGCACGCGCGCTTTTCCAGGCATGCCGAACAACTTTATGTAGGGTGATTTTGTCGCGTATATAGTCTCGCCGTTTTCTGCCGTTTTCTCCGATTTCATTTTGAAGTTTGTTTACATGTACTGTACATCACGGGCGTTTTTAAATTAGCCGTCATTGTGAGCTGCATGGCTTAATTTCCAAGAATCGAATAAACGCAAACATGTTCACGTTTCCGGGTGCATGGCTGCAATATGTACTCCATAAACTACGCGTCCTAAAATCCTCGTGTCGAGCAGGCTTACTTAGTGCTTATTTATGTCGACGCATGCTATAATACATTATGCATTATACAGGTGTATAAAATCAAGGTATTATACCGCGCGTATCATAAGCAGCTACCTATGAATTATTTTAATCAAAAATAGATTCGTATTTTTTATATGCTTGTCTGAATGTATTTTGGAAATGCACGCACATGCGTCGCATACCTTTCCTTTCCCACCCCATTTAAGAAATGACAAAACTCAGACACATGCAATTAAGCCAATCGAAATGAACATTTTATTCATACTCGGTATACTGTATAGTCAAGGTTATACATTTTTTTTTCAAAACGCATTAAGACTCGCCTTATCTGAAAATGTAAATTGTTGAGTTGTGTCACTTTTGAAGCGGGGATGCGATACGCGTCATTGGTATTGGCTGTAGTTCGGAGAGATCGAGTACCAAAGATTTTTCTCCGATTTTCCATAATGCGGAGTTGTTCCGTGGGTGATGGTATATTCCATCATGGACGTCATATTCATTTTCGGGATGGCACTCTTTTTGATTGATTACTGGCGCGCTTGTTTTCGATTCCCCAGTTCCTCGACGAGCCGAATCGTTAGCATCGACAGCGTCAATTCTTGTATCGATGTCCAGCGTGAGTCGCGTGTTTGTGTCACATGAACCGCAGGAAGCCACGATGTCCCGCTAGGACAATGCTCGATGCGTTCGTCGTGCTGATAATGACATTAACGAGGCGGATCCGATTTTGACAGCGACGGTTGGTAATTTCACTTACGATGTTGGATTTTTTAATCAACGACGACCTTTCGTATCATTAATATCGAATCCCGGGGAAAGATCCCCCTTATATACT
Source organism: Ommatoiulus sabulosus (assembly GCA_034697705.1). Taxonomy (NCBI): domain Eukaryota; kingdom Metazoa; phylum Arthropoda; class Diplopoda; order Julida; family Julidae; genus Ommatoiulus; species Ommatoiulus sabulosus. The sequence continues at coordinate 8,640 of JAQGAO010000882.1, read as the reverse complement.
CGTACGTCAGCAACGCCGTTTCTGGAAGACGTTTTTCCCCCGGTCGCCGTGCCTTTGCGCATCATTTGCACCGTTAGATTTGATTACCTGCGGGGATTTCTTTCCCAACCCTGGTCTTCCGTCAAATAATTTGATCGTCATTCTCTCCATTCCCGTCCCGCACAATGCTTCTTCACAATGCTCCTCGCAATCAATAGTGCCTGCGAATGACCCCATAAATTACTCATGCAAAATATGGTAAAAAACTGTAAAATTCCCGAACCCGGCTCCGCGCGCGTGTCTGCCCCCTATAAATATTGATTTCCCACCTAGTTTCTTTTGTTTCCCGGGAGAAGCTCACGGGCGGGGATTGTTTTCCTTTTTTTTATATATTTTTTTTATTGCGATATGTCACAGTACGTAGCACCGGTGAGTTTTTTTTTTTTTTTTTTTTTTTTCCTCAGATAAAAATATCCGATAAACCTTAACACGGTGTATTCTATTTATATGATACGTTCGGACGAATGCGCCTACGCTCTATTATTGCCTGTCATGTCGATAATAATAGAAAATTAACTTATGATTATGGTCTGAAAAGACGGCGAAGGCGGGGCTTACGAGCATGATTGACATTGGAGCATTCCCACGGGCGATGTGGTGCGGTCCTGATTTCGAGCGCTGCGGGCACTTGATTGGCGACGATTTGATCGTGATGGGGTCAAGCATGAATGACTGGAAGCTCGCTAATTATATTTAACCGATTTGCGCGAGTATGTTCCGATTAAAACGCCTGGCGTCACCCATCCGGCAACGTTGATACCGAGCCAGGTAGAAGTCGAAGCATTTGCTCTGTTTCTAAAGTTTGAATAATGACAACAACAAAACAATAACCATTGAGATCAACGCAAAAAGATTTGCGATAAATTCTGAATATACGAGCTCGTGGTAAATATTTAAATTGTGCATGCAATCACATTTCACACAAAATGTAATTGTTGCACACGGATATCGGAAAAGCCCGTATACAACTGTATTCTTTTGGTATATTAGCGTCCTTTAGCGGCTTTTGCACATTGATTTTCATATTAGTTATTGCGCGAAATTTGCCCAAAATGCTATTAATACACTGTGAAGTACGCTAAGAATGTAATAAAAAAAGCCATGGCCCCATTTTCAAAACTTTGTCAAAGTTTGAACAGGCCAGAGGGTTTTTTCTGGATTTTCAAAAATATTCAGCAAAAGCTTTTAAGGTGACAGTGTAACATGTATATTTATGATGGCCTATTACTCGCACATCCTTATAAAGTATTTCAGAACATAAAAACAAGGAAGATGTATCGGACGTTGGAGATTTCTGTTTCGGAATTCGGATATTTATTGAAGCTATCAATTTGTTTTTATACTGGTTGTTTCCAGCCCGTGTAACTGCTCTAGCAGACTCTGGGGGCACAGGAACGATTCCAAAGGGCTGCTCCTGTCTTTAGGCAGTCCTACAAGACGTTGAAGTTAGCATTGTTTGCTCACATTCAGGGTCACATTTTCCTTTAGTTGGTTTTAAACTGTACAAGTTAAGAGACGCAGATAGATATTTTATGGGAATTTAGCATAAATGCGAGACATTTATAAAGCATATTGATTATTCTCTATTTTTTGTCAGCTGCTATGCCTTAAGGAGACATGGTCAATTGCTGGCTAAGTGCTAACATAACAGCCATGTCTGTACGACTTAGTATTTTGAATAATGGCGATGTACAGTAAGCCGAACACTTTAAATATTAACAGGAAACGAATGCTATTAGCCCAGATCTGTTGTGGCTTGGCAAATGGATGCCTTCTTTTTTATTTTAAATCCAGCAATTTGTTTTGGACCTGCTTCCTTGTTCCGCGCGCAATCCACGTACCCACCAACTTCCGCTATGGCTTCCTTTGCTGGCTATTAGTGCGAAGTTGTGCAGTAATGTTATCGCAAAATACCTCGAACATCCGGCGAACTCGGTTTACGGCGTTCTGTGGGACCAATGCATTTTCACGCAGAGTCATCTAGTGACAACTTGTGCACGTCTCACGAGCGTAGTTTGTCACACTATTGGTCGCAACAATTGCTTCGCGGCGATCAAAATGAAGTCATAAATCTAAATACGGTCACCATCAACCCTTGCAGTCGTATGCACTACTCGGGACAAATCACTCATCCAGGCAGTCATTACTCCAGACAGCAATTCGTTCAGATTTTTTTTCTTTTATTTTTATTTAGAGCATGACATTTCTACCAGTAATCCACTCTGTTTGGGAAGAACGCGAATGCAATATTAGGCATTAGGCCTACATTTTCAATATTTTCGGTCAATTTCTTCTCTGTAGGCAAGGAGCAGTAAAATTTCCAAAATTTTTAATTCTATATCTTGAAAGTTTTTATACCCATGCACTCTAATAAATAAAGGTACTAATTCAGAACAAAGAAAAAAGGTGTTTTGACTTGTCACAGATACTCCACCTGTTTTGGTGTTATGGAAAACCTCTGAAATAGGGTTTTATGGAATGCCTCATCCAGAATACCATAAGAGGTTTTTTTTTCTCAAAAACTTGCAGTTTCTAGTTACGCCACCATGGTTTCCTCGGTGTGTACCTACGAGCGTACATGTAGAAATACCACTAGGTGTTTTTTTTAATACCAAAATAATTTTAAATACCTCAATATACCTCAAAAAAGGCAAGCAAATACCTTTGGGTGTTACAAAGTACCTAATTTCACCATTATTTTTTAGCATGTAGAGAATGGAACAATGGTAAATCCTCCTAATGGAAACTAATATGTTCTACCCAGCTCCAGCCACAGTATAACTAGACTATCTTTGGAGGATATAAGACAGTTGACATTAATTTGCGTTTTATCGCCAGTGGAGATAGTTTACTGCCCTCGAGTGAGTTGAACTCCGGCAACTTCTGTCTACCGCTGCGTTCTCTCGCAATTTAAAGCAATATTCCCACGACAGCATTATGCCTTCGCGTGTAATTGCTGTTGTTTTGAAGTCATTTAACTCGCATTATTTTAATTAACATCGAAGAGGTACGTAGCGTGCGATTTTCTGTTTCTTGAATTATTAATGGCGGTGTGTTGTTCAGCTCATAAAGGCACGCGAGCATAGACCTGGCAGTAGAATAAACACGAGTCCATTTCTCAGCTGTTTTCGGTTAGATTTTTGTTCGCATTTTATGCAGGTTCGTTAACTTGAATCGCAGATAAGGTTTCGATTTCGAAAGTCGGTCAAAACGTTTCTTCGAGGCAAAATTCTCTTCGGGGATTTCACGTAATCTCGTATTAAAGTATCGCTATACACATTGTTCATGCGGTTTAGGTTGTCTTTAAACATATTGTTCTAAGCATCGTGATAGGAACACGAGTTTCTCATGTCAGATTTTAAACCGAGTAATGTATCTGGTTATTCCGTAGACAGCCTGCCAATTTACTGTTTGTTGAACATTTTCCTATATTTAAACAATTGATTGGCGCCTTGTCTTTTAGAGGAAGATCAAGCATTTTGCTGTTTTGGTGGCTGAAGATATGAAGGAGAACGTTGTTGTGTATGTTTATATCAATATTGTGGATGTACCCTTAATTCAACTACATGTAGAACCATTTTCAGGATGGCGGTGACAGGAAGGCACAGTTTGGCGCCTTCCCGCGAAGCTGAGAAAACATGCTATTTTGATGGCATGAAAATAGACATACATGTAGGCCTACATGTATAGTCATTCGAGCAAAACTTGATCACATCGAGAGCATTTTGGGTATGTTTTAAACAATGTCTTCAGTTATCCGTCCTCGCGATATGAGATTAAAATCATTTAAAACATTAGAACTATTTAGAAACGAGGGTACGAGAAACCAAAAAAACCGCTACAAGAAATCGCTCATATTCAACTCATTTGAGAGACACTCTGTAAAGAATTCCCACATTCCCCACCCTCTATAACATGGATCCCTAAATTGCACCAATTGCGTCACGAGGACGCAATAGGAGCGGACTCCCACACCAAAATATGTTTAAGTTCGCGCATTTTAGTTTCATCGGGAAGTACATAGATGTCATCAATTCGTGAAAACAATTATTAAAATGGGGTGCGTTTACATTTTTGGTTGTGTGAGTTGAAGATCTGGCCCCAGAACTGACTACCGAAATTAGCCAGGTTGTTTTATGTGTTACCAATACAATTGTAGAACATTTACTCCAAATGTCAATTGGTTCAATTGTTGTAGGCATTTTTTCTGGAGTAGGCTAAGTACATTTACATACCCTGCAACATTTAACGTTAAATTTATTATTGTTATCTCCAAGGACGGACTTTTCCTCTCCTCACCCAATGCGGTTTTGATTTCTTTTTCGCGTGCTAATTGTTATCCGTTAAGCCTCCTATTTGAAAATGTATTCTAGTCAAATTTATCTCCCGTCTGGAATGTTGTACGTGCGTATACATATTGCCGTGTGCTTTATATCTGTGCAATGTTTGCTTATTAAAGATTCATAACGAAGTAATAAACATGCATTGTTTACGTTAGTAGATGGAAATTTTCATAGATGTTATCTTATATTCGACCCTTATATTCATACCTATACTAATCCATGTGCAAGCACGTGCTTATCCATCCATTTCGAAGATAAAAATCTGTTTATTTAAATTTCAATTTAATCGGATGACATACTATGTTTTCCCTGGAAAGAATTAATACACATGATTTTCAAGCTCATTCAAGGAATAGCACCAGAAACTGGAACCAACATACCGTATAGTACCGTGTGATTAAATTTTGCTATAAATTATACACGTGCACTAAATAAATCTTGAAATACTCGTTTTACTGGAAGTTACGAATTATTAATTGAAACACATTTTTATCGTCCATGTTTCCTTGTTTTAATTGGTGTTTAGATAAAACATGTTATTGTTATGAGTATGAGTGTATGAGTTATGTGCTTCAAGTCTATCCGGAGATGCATGATTAGCATTATGATTGCGGTATTTTGGTTATAGCACCGATAAAAAGCAACAGATGTTTAGATGGCATTTTAAGGTAACAATTGCCTACGGTGTTAATTTAACACGCACCAAAATTGTGCAATCCATATTGAGCGCCATCGGCTGTACGTCGACCTGTGAAAGAATTTTTAATCACACACGTGCTCGCGGTATTTCTGACAGGGCAAAATTGAGATGTTATATCTCATATACATGAGAATGGTTTCGTAAATTGAATTGCCCAGAGTATTTCTAGCCTGGTTTTAGCTTGCACGAAGGAACCTTGCTCGTGTTTTATCTGCTATCCTATAGATTTCATCCGATTTTTTTTTGCTGACTCGAGGATGACAAATAACAAGCGACCACCATGCATCGATTTTTTATTCTCACTGAAATTTCTGACAACTTTTCATGTATGACTTATAATGCGCCTGGAAGACCCGTACGAAATATTGGATACTGGCCAATGCCTTTAATCATTTTCACCTCCCCCACTGACTCGCTTAGAATTCCGTGGAGTTTTTTTTGGATTTTTTTTCTTCGCCTTTACATTATGCTCGAAATATTAAATATGTGGCAGCGCCTACGTACCTTTTGCATATGAATGATGATGATGCAAGAAGCAAAGGCATGCAACTTCGCACGCTTCCTGATTTTTTTTATGGCGCGTAAAACTGCATCGGAGCAAAGCTGCGTAAAAATCCAAGCAAAAATTGTTTTTTAACAGCTTCGACTGTTGAATTCCTAGCATAGAAATGTGGAAAATATTAAAATTTATTCCGAAATTCTCGCTGCTTTAAAATATCATTTAAGAATATTTGTGCATATTGTTACGTGTGTAGGCGTTTTATTTGCTAACAACGTGCATTTTAAGATGGACTAGCTTTTGCACTCCAAAATGATTAACTCCAATGTCCTCTTTTGCACAAAGCTGGGAACGAATCACCTCGTTACCATTCTCGACAAAGACCTTACAAATTGAATTCGTTGGCACGAACTCCAGATTGATCGTGGCAATTGAAGCGTGGAATCAGTACTTGGAATTCGCCACAGACTAGCACTGTTGAAATATGCAGCAGTGGTCGGGAATAGGTGTCTGTTAAAAACAAACATTCGGTGAATTGCACCAGTTAACGAAGCCCTTGATGAGACTCCGGCTTATTCGTGGATTCTGATGCCCATTTCACAAATCCTGGTTTGAGGATGTCACTTCCGGAAGTTGTACTATGGTTCTGTAACTTCTGTTGTACCATCTTGTATACCCGATACGAATGGTGCGATGCCCGCTGACTAATGGACTAATATTCAGTCTCTTTTCTTACTTGATTTTATTCGATCGCTATATACAAGTGCGTTTTCTTGATGGGCAATCGAGATGGGGACGGGTTAGGGGCTTTGATAGAGCCGGAGCAATTGGTCGTAAGGGCGCGCTAATCCTTATCGTTCAAGTCAGGCGTGTAACTACGTGTTGTTTGTCCGTTCTTATTTTAACTTGGACGATTATCAGGCTTTGTTTCTGGCTCTGTTTGTCCACGTTTCTCTTTATGGCCAACCGTGTATACGACCTTGTAATGCGAGCTACACATGTATAGGCAACGATATTAAAGCACGCAGTTTGAAGCACTTGTTGTTACGAGGATTTGCGATTGTCGTTAGGCTGACGATAAAATTTCTTCTCTCGGCTCATCATCTCTTCTTCCCCAAGATTGAGTTGAGCGCCCTCTGAAGGCGCCCCTCCGCTATCAGACATAGGCTTGATGCATTTGGTAATGTCTAGGAAAATTTAAATGTTCCTCATTTTTTTTAATCACTACTATAGCTATTATCAACGAGAATAATGAAAATGTGCCACCGCGTTGAGAATATCTCACAGTCATAAATAAACGACTGTGGTACCCTAAATTCTCATTACCTTAAATTGCGCCCTATAAATAATTTAATTTTGTCTAGACGGGTGTATATATACTTGGGCGCTAGAATCTGATACTTATCAGCTCTATGTGTTAACATGTTTGCGGATAATGCCGTATACATACTAACTCTTCATTTTTTATATTGCACATACCATGGACCCAACCCAAGCATGGCTGACATATGGCATTTGCACCAAAATCACGATTAATAGCACAACTGGAAAATGGAAGGTTGCAACGGCTCAAATGAAATATATACATGAATTTGCAGTTGATCTGAGTGATCAATCTACTTAGTATTATGATACTGTAAATTGTATGAAAACATAATGAATTGTTGGTGATAAACTCTGTTGATAAACTAGAAGCTAGCTACGCACGGGTCCCGATTGTATGAATGTAATTAGTGGCCAACTAACAAGAATCTGTACACTCGTATACTGGTCTAACTGCACAGGGTTTCTGTTTCTACAAGAAATAGTCGTTTATACTTTATAACAGCAGGATTTTAGCTAATGATGTGGCGTGTCCATGCAATGTTATTGATTGCTGCTTTCCATGGAAATAGTTCGTCTATAGCGCGTAATCGACTTCCTAAAATTTTCCGGAAACCCCGGCTCAATTCATCACGTGGCAATTATAGAGCTTCCTTTGACCCAAAAAGCAGCTTGGTTCCATCTTCGCAAAAATGCTTTTAGCTTTTCACCTTCGGAGGAGTCTTTGTGCTAAAGTACATCCAAACCAATGCAACGTACGTACTCAGGCCAGGCTGCGTGTACTGCAATTTTTCTATGTCGATGCATAAATGTACTTTCGTGGCGTTAGGAAGGGTCGATGCAATCAAGAGATTAAGCGATTGAGAGAACTCTTTTGTCCTCAAATTTATCGCACGCGTCAACGTGAATTTAATTGGATTTTGAAGCAACAGTTGAACTCCATGCTAAAGATTCACTTGTTTTTGAGCATGTAGGTCTGGGCAATTTCATTCATACGTGGATGGCTTATTCCAAAGGATTTTCCGGATGTAGGACATGTATACGTGTACGTTGGGTTAATCGATACGAAAGGATTTAGATTTTTAGATTTTACAAAAGCCCAATCTCATTAGATTATCGACAAAACACATAATTAGATTTTAATCATCGTTCATTACCTAGAACCAAACTTTGCTCTTGAGATGTCACGATGTCGTTTGCATTAATTTAATTAAACGTTTTATATCGTCAGACAGGGTGTTCAAAAATACAATATACTGTGTGTAAGCAACTGACAAAGTAGGACATACTGCTGTATAATCTGGAGTGTGTATCATCGGTGTTGGTTGAACTTAGGCGTGCATAAATTGGGAATATTCTTTTCCATGCATTTATTTTGTAGCTAGGTTTTGGAATTAAGTGTTATTTTATAACGATAAATATTCCAAAACATTGGAAGTGGTTTTTCCCTCAATGGCCAGTTCAACAAATCTTCTCCAATGGAAACTCGATGACCGCCGACTTCAATTAAATGTTTTATTGTTTTAATTTTATGCCTTATTAATAATCAAAAGGTCAACATAAACTCAACAGAAACAGCAATTTTTGTTGTTTTAGCTATTTCATTAAATATTCATGAAGTTCCCATTCGTCCCCATTTTCTACTGTATGTTGATCATACCTTATGGCGAATTCGACTCATTACACCAGGTGCAGGTGCATGTTCTGGTGGGTGTAAACCGATCACGTGCTATGTA
>JAQGAO010000881.1:0-28585 GCA_034697705.1 Ommatoiulus sabulosus | reverse complement strand
TATTTTGTAGGGGCGGAGGGTCACCAATGGGGCGGGCGGGGACGTTAAACAAGGAATCAATTTCCAATGGCCTTACAGGGACGTTTCACTCGATTATTTCCAGAATCTATGCCAGTCACACTTCCCCGTACATAATCTGCACTTGATCGATTAAAACTAGCTCATCGGTTAGTCGACAAATTACAGCGCTAGCTGTGACTATTTCCAGAAGCTCGTCTACAAACGTGCTTTCGGCCCTATGTAATGCAGATTTTCTCTTCAGTTTCACCCACAACGAATAATTGTCAATTTTTCCTTTGTGCTGTGATTTTTAGTTCTCACTGATGACGTTGTCTTTTATGCTATGATTCTTGGTCCTGCACTGATGACGTTTACTTTTGTGCTAGGATTCTTGGTCATGTACTGATGACGTTGTCTATTGGGCTAGGATTTTTTGTTCTCACTAATGGTGTAGTCCTTACGTCGCTTCTTTATTCTCACTGATGACGTTGTAGTTTCTTATGCTAAGATTCTTGGATCTCAATGATGACGTCTGTTGTGCCAGGATTCTTGGTTCTCACTGATGACGTTTGCTTCTTATTCTAGGATATTTGGTGCTCGATGATGACGCTGTTTCATGTACATGTATATTGGCATGTTAAATGTAATTTGACGAATTATGTTTTGGTGTTATTAGGTTTCAGTGCTCAAAACTACTCGGCACATTTCTCCTCAACATTGACAGTGGAGAAGTATGAGCAACCACTATGGAAGTGCAGGATGTTTACCAAAGGAGAAACTGCAGGCGCTAGTTGTTGTTCCTCACATTCCCAGCATAATGAAATGCGAAACTTTATGCAGAGAAATGCGCGTGGCCGGCGGCACGTGAGAATTTCACTTTAATCATGCGCCTGCATTTAATCGCTCTCAAGATTTCGGTTTAGAATTTCAAATGATTTCCTGGAGTCGTTGTTGGATCTCTCCCTCGCTTTCGTCGTTCTGGCATTTTTCACAGGCCACGGACTTGGAAGAGGACTGCGTTCGAAAGTGAAATCATCGATCGGACCATTGGCTTGACCAACAGGGCACCTATTTGTTCATCTTGCTTCAACAATAACACCGGCGGCACTGCACTGTTTATATTTTCTTCCGCCACGCATTTCTCCCGATTATAAATCGTTGCATTTCCGATCGCTGCTGGCCATGCGAAAGGTCCATGGACATTTGCCAGAAAAGCGCTCCGCCTGAAAGAGACGTCTCTCGAGTGGTCCCTCCATTTGCCCACTTTTCATGGCACCATCTCTCGTTCGCTACCATTTTAAATCTCGGGCCAATAATCACGTTTTTTTTCTTCCTCCTCTTCGCAAATTGATCGTTGGGCACATTTCCAGAAATTCTTTCGCAATTTTTTCCTCCGAATTGCGACGCATTGGTTCCATTCCCTCCGCCTGAATGCTCGACTATCGATGCGCGCAGGCCTATAATTCAGCTTTTTAGAGCTGGTAACAAGTTTTATTCGTTTCGATATGAAACCGAGGCCAGTTTAATACGTTTCCGTGGTTTGGAGGGCTCGTGTGCGTGTACGTCTCTGATGCACTTTGACACGGAAATCCAAGTTCTGCATAAACTAAACCTTGCTCGATAAAGCCACCTTTTGAATTCGAGTGAGGGCTTTTTTCCTGAGGAATTTCTTGTCAGTCTGCGTTGAGGCGAAGCGGTTTCGATCCCATACCCGCCTTCATTTTTCCACATTATGAAACTATTTTTAATAATGGCCCTCTGGAGGGACGCTGGTGAGGCAACGTTCGCGGGAAGCAGAAAACTCTAATGTAGTGCTGGTGTAATCTGCTTTTATCTCCGTTAATGTGAGGCTTTTAAAGGCTTATTATGGTCGGCCATATTTCTTTTGTGCATCCGGCGGGAGGTCGGATGAAAAATTGGCCAGATTAATCATTCGCTTTATTATGCACGACACGTGACTATGTTGAAATGAAAAAGGTAGGATCTGAGGCGCACTACGTTTTATTGAAATTTCTTTTTCTGTTGTTATTGTGATAGGCTTCTGATTATGATTTGCTTCGCCCTTATTTTTGTAGATGCTATCCTTCAATCTGAAATTCGATATTATTTCACTAATGGAACCTTGGTTCGGTTTTGTGCGTTAGACGATTTTTCTCTCGTGATTTTTCGTTTTATGACAGAATATCTGCAGAAGTAGACCCGAAGAAAGTATTCAGTTCCGCGTTGAAATGCTCCATGGCCTGTAGGGTTTTTCAGGATGATCTGCAGGTGGTTTAAACTTTCTATCATCCTCTTATGCTATTACTCCACTTCTCCGAAATTGAAAAAAAAAATCAATTTTTGTGTAATTTGGTTTGTGGATGTTTTCTTCAAAATTCGTGGTCTCCAGCGTTTATAAAAAATGAAGAGGCGTCCTTCGTGGAACCATCTCACATAGGAAGTATCCAAGACGGTCTTTTCTAATCCTTATAAAGGAGGTTCTGTAACGATAAAACCAGTTTTGTGCCGTAAACCCTGTTTGGCGCAGCAGTGTGTCCTGATGCGGTTGTGTGCGACTGATCGTTAAAGTCAAGTGGAATACCTCATGGCCAACGTTTTCCCAGAACTTTATCCAGCTTCCATTTTGATCCCTCACTTACGGTAAACCTAGAACCCTCGTATTTAGGCAGTAGCCTTCTATACATCGACTCCAAATATTGATGGTAAATTGTTTAAATTTAATATAAATTCAGAAAAAAAAAACTTGAACAGCTAATAAAGTTGTCGATGTTCTTGGAACCCATGGAAGGCCTCGTGCATCAACAGTCAACACTATAGGAGTGTTGTTGACTGATGCAAGTGTTTGGCTGATGCATTGTTTTAACAGTTTTAAGCCAATGAATGGATTCCTTTGGCAAGCGTAACTTGACTGCTGCCATTGTACGCATATGAAAACTCCTGTCTGAGTACCCCTATTAATTTTTTTTTGTTCAACAAACAATTTGCACGTTGGCAACTAAGCACAATGAGAAATGTTTTTGTAACATCACGCGTACGTTTTCTCCGCCTCGTGTTTTATTCCTTTCATTTATTGATCATAAAAGCAATAAAACTTATTCCTTCTTCAATTTAAAATGCATTTAGACCACCTACCTCTTCTTCTCGTCGACGATCTATTAATTTTTTATGTAGATCCTCGGCTTTTCTGCAACGTACTATTTATTGCTTCTTTAATTTGGAAGCCAGCCTGTCTAGCGCTGTGTATCGTGTTCTCCAGTTCTCAACGTTTTCTGTTTTACTTCCTTCGTTTTTTCTCCGCTATTTCATCTCATTATTTCCCTCGAGATACCAACCAAATAAAGAAAGTAGTCGTTGGGATTGCGAGGGATTTTTCTATTTCTCGGCCAATTTTCGTGCCTTAGAATTTTTTGTGCCCTTCACCACCTAGCACTGGCTCAACATCCATGACAAATACGACCCATGGTACCCCGCAAAGATCCCAGTTTGATGATTTTTGAAACTTCTTAGTACCAGTGATCTATTCTCAAAGAGGATTTTTCGATGATAGTTTTAGGCAGAGAAAAAAAGAATGTTTCAATGAAATCTTGTCTGTATTTGACAAAGGTAAACAATTGGAACTTGTGATTTGTCGCATTTTTTTAAAATTACCCGCGTACTACATTTAAATTAACAAGATTTCATCGTTATGTCGAAGAATCCCACAGACCTGGAAAACCTGAAATTGCCAGAGAAATTGGAAAGACATTGAAAATTTAGGGAAATGTTATTTACCATGAAAAAAAAGTTAGAAAAATCAACATATCATTTGCAACATAGCATATTTGTTTTTACATGGCATACTCAGTAAGTCCTACACCTGTAGAAATATAAAGAAAATATAAAAATAAAGTACATTAAACTGAAGACTTGAGGTGAATAAGTCATCAGGAGCTAATTAAAAAATCAAGCATGCAATTGAAGCAAACACTTCTGTGTAAAGTATAGAAAGGACATTCACTTGTCCTTTAATTCATTGGCTTGGCCAAAATTACCATGCAGCATACCTTTACTCGGTTATTGTCACGTGATACCAACGCATTACAATTTCAAATAGTGCCATCTAGGGATCAATACATGCGACAGATTTTTTTTTTTAAATTAACGCGTGGGAAATTTTAAAATACGCAATTCACGATTACTAGCAATTTACGTTTGGACAACAACAAAAAAAAGTGAACATGCCTAAAAGTATCTTAGAAAAAAATTTCATTGAACGTTAAAGCAACCATAAAAGCTCGAGGCAATGGCCGCCATGTTTGTACGCAGACCTACCGCGTATTGCGAGTCTGCTTGATGGAAATTCCTACTTTGATAAGCCATTTCGGCCAAATTTTCACGTCCCAAATACCACCAGTTAAAATTCCAAATGCGATTTTTCAATGCACTTCCACCGTAATAGCATTTCTATCGGTTTTTAAGTTGGGAAGGAATGAGCGACGCAATGCGGGGCATGGCAATTTTATGTCACTTGGCGTGCATTTTGTTCTACTTGGCTTATTTCGAAATGTGCCGTTTGTTGACGAGATTTTTCGAGTAACACGCGTTGAAACAAAATAAATACAACTCCTGTTCCTGTGCACTCCGGCAGTGATGAAGAAATATTTTATTGCTTCCTCTCTGAATTCATTTGCTGTTCCCCTCGTGACCTCCGTAGCGACAATAAAATCTAATTTAGACTTTTGCAGTTAGATCCTCGGGCTAGCCACTGGCTTCGTATTTGAGTAAAAATTTAAGCGTAATTATTATTGCTGTTGGACTCGGCTCATAAAGCGTAATAATTAATGACTTTTGAAAGATGACAACTTCAGCATTTCTTGTATTTGCATATGCATATATACTAAGACGGCTGCGAGCTGATATCTTTGCCTTGGTGGAAATTTGAAAGATACGCATGCTTTAACAAATGTTCATATTTGAAAAATGTATTTTTCTCCTAGCTCCCTCAAGTACAGTAATTCGTTTTGCGTGCAGCTGTTGTTTAAAATAAATGAGAATTTCGATTGTTAAAAAAAGTCATGTATTCATTTCACGCTTCACTCTGAATTATTCTTTTAAAAAATGCTTTTCGTAAATTGGGAAAATTTGACTCGAAATTACCACTTTTAAGTGAATGTTGGAAACAGGACTGGTGAACGATGGTATGATTTTGATTTCCCTCCTCCCCTCCCACTTCAAATTTATACCATTGTAGGAGTTTATTTCCATTTTTTAATAATTAAATCCTATCGCGCCTTGGTTTGGTATAGCCAACAGTTCGGAAAATATTATAGGGGTACTCTGGCAGAAGTTTCGCTAATCGAATTTTGGCAGTCGCGAAGTCGCGTGTGCAGACTTGACTACCAAAGTACGATTCATATAAAGCTTTTGTTTGAGTATGGTATTCGGCACTCTGTGTAGAAACAATTCGTCTGGCGATGTTTACATCGCCAGACGAATTGTCGAATCTGTCGAAGATTAAACCTTACTGCATTGAAACGTCTATCAATAGCCGAATATGCAACCGATTTCATCTCCAATTCCCGTTTCGTAACTTTTTTCCCCGACAAAAATGTGGGTCTCAGTGGAATTAATTGCGTTTTAGTGCGAGTGTTCAAGTCGAACGTGTTGTGCTTCGACTAAATTCAATTACGATTTCGTATTCTAATCATGGTGCATATCCCCTTCTCCCAACATGCATCGGACTTCTCCAGGGTTGTTCAGAGTCCTCTGAAGCACCCCGTGATTCCTCTGCGTTGCCTTTCCGCGACGTCTATTTGCCATTTGGTGGCATTGTCATGCATCGGAGCAGATTTCCCTAAATGGAAATCGGGATGAAAGTCGGTTTATTGGAAATGTAATGGCACTAATAATAGTATATCTACCATATCGATTACGGGTCTCTTGTGTGCACTTCGGTGGTCTCGACATACGTGCTGCAGCTCATGGACTGATGCATAATCTGTATGCATTTCTTCTCGCACAGTGAACTTCTTTCGCTTTTGAGCAAACGATATTGGAGATCTAAGCTCGCGATGTCGATTGTCCAGCAATGTCACTGCGCATTAACTTAATCACTAGAAATTTTTTATATTTCCTTTTACATGTCCATGCATGAGTCAATATCGCTTGCTTGATATGTGTGCGTCTTGTTCGTTCTTCGTTACTTCTTCGTGACGTGGAACGATAACAAGTTTTGTTGACCTGGTTTGTGGGTTTTTGCACTGATGATGGGTGCAGTATCGAAGCAACGAGGCAATTTGTAGATTTCATTAAGAGAGGTTAGCGGACTTAATTAACACTTTTTGGCCAGGTAACCTTTTTTTTCCATGCTTGGATCTCAATGTCGTTTTGCCCAGCCACATCCTACCGATTGATGAACTCGATGTTCTCATAAATATCATCATGGTGATGATTTCCCACCATTTGTTGTCATGCATCGGTACAAGCATATTAGTGTAGTCCTTTTTATGCCAAACCTTCTTTTCTTGAAATGGATACGTGGAAATGAGCGCATTTCTGACATAAATTACAAATTAAAATTCACTTTTGTATAGTGTTTGCATGTTTTTCATTTGAATTGATTTGAATGTTTCTGCTTTTTGACATTTGTTACAAACTGACACGTTCTGATTAAACCGTTTGATGTCACGACGGCAAGCTGTTCTCATTTCCGGATAACAGCACTTCCTGACAATGACATCTCCTTAAAAAAAAAAACTCCACTTGCGTTAACGAGATATTTATCAAATTTGAAAACGCGTTGGCGAATAAACACGTTGATGTACGATTTTATCTGGCCTGATAGTGTGGCAACATTTAGTGCACGTAACGATTTCGGCGCCATGAAAAAAAGATTGGTCCATGTTGCATCATTAAGCACGAAATGGGCTTAATTTATCCAAAATTGGCAAGGAAGGAAATCATTGAAAGGTGTCAGAAAAATCAAAATGAGCTAGGCAAAAACATGGAGTTCCCAGGGGCACGCCTGCAAAAAATCTATCGTGCATTTTATTGATTAATTGTCATGTATTTAGATTTAAAAATGCTTTTCATCGAGGGACTTCGCAATGATTGCCGAGAGGAAAGACTCCATCAATTCGGCATTTCACATTTATATTCTCTGTCGCGAGCCGAAAAAAAAATATCGATTTTTTGGCATTTTTCCATTAGACCTACTTTTAAAAATCACTTCTTTTAAATTGACCATTAGGGGCAGCCAATAATGTTCGTGTTGGTCGGAGCGTGTTTGAATGTTGCATTTTGGGAGCGTCGAGGTCGACTAGACCATGCGATATATGCCTTGTTTCTTACATGTACAAGTATATGATCACGGTGTGCAAAATGTAGATATTAGTTTTAGGATATCGTTTTGCTGAAAAACGTTAACGTTATTTTCACGTGACTTGGCTTCTGCACATGCGCAGATTGGCAGTGTCAATATAACGGAGAAGGATAACCATAACGTGATCACACTATTTCAGCCGTATAGCGGGACACGCTATTCAATACGTTATCGGTGTTTTCAAAATGGCGGCAGCAAGTCGTATTGAAACTACGCTAATCAGCCATTTCGTCTTCTGGGGATTAAACCAATCGGGAAATGAATTCAACGTTAAAAGGTATCGATTATAATCAATTGGGAAACTGTATCGTCCAGTATTTTTAATGTTATCTATAAAAATAATCCTACTCAACTTTCTTCGAGGAAAAGTCGACTTCACTCGCTCGCTTCGTTTTCTTAAAAATTACATTGACTATATATAATAACGTTGAGGATAAACGATTTTTGCTGATGCCGAGCTGCACTTCCAAAATGCTGGGTTATTTTTTGAATAACGTGTTCAACTAGGGTTGACGTTTCCTGAAACTGTCTTCTCGTAAACTTAGACGCTATTGAAGACTAACCGAAATGACGTAGCGTTAACGGGTTTTAAAACGATATCCTAAAACTCTCTATTCACAGAACACATATCGGACGTTGATGGCGCGGTAATCGCTGACGCGTTTGCGAATATGCCGGTTATCTTTGGCAGTTCTCCACAAAAGTAAAAAATGTGTTGTGATGCAGCAGTAGCTAATCGATATGCAAGTTAGCAAAAGAAAATGTTTACTTAGCGGATTAAATAATATTGTTGACGTAAAGTTCCTAATGTGTGCTTTGAGATACAAAAGCCATCATCCATGATTGGGTGACGTCACTATTTTTCGAAAATGGTGTTACCCATATCATTTTAACTCAAAAGTACAAAAGATGAACTGCTGCATCGATATATCGAACCGCATTTTAGCGAAGAAAATGACTATCAGAGAAGAAGAAAATATAATTGTTGACGTTTTAAAGTGCTACTTCATGTCTTTGGATAACCACGCTGAAAGTCCATTCTGCATCCATGCAGGATTTTTTCTTCTTCTGCGCATTGTTTTCAACCTGCATCGTCGTGTCGACATTAGGAAGCGAGCATTTTATTGTAGGTTTTGATTTATTAATAGAGATCTGTGGAAGTCCCTCGTGACTGCCACTATAAAGTGTATCCATGCCAGCGCAAACTAAGCCCCATCCTCCATGGCAAATAAAACTCGTTTCTGACATAAATATAGAGGGCGTTACTATGGCGTGCACGGCGCCTGTTTTACCCTTCTCTGCACCTGAATATGTTATGCACTTTGATGGCCCTATATAATCCTCATCCCCCTTCAACTCTCCCGTGTTTTTCAATACGGAATGCCACGTCTATACGCTTTATTTTTCCATCAAACCAGTTTTATTTTTCACTTTACCTCCCAGCGAGGCCGAGTTTGCTGTTCTCAGCTCGTGTAATGGGCCATCCAGGGTGGAGGTGTTTAGGGACAAGCAGGAGACCAAAAAATTCATTAAAACTTTATGTAGCCAGACGTTGCTCGCTTCCGCCATTTTTAATATCCCTCGTCCTGTTATTCGATAAACTGGTTTTTATATTCTCCACCCCCTGCGGACTTCATGTAGGTATGTTCATACCTGTTCATGTACTGGAAGTTAGAAATTACGAACGAGTGTGTATTTAGAGTTTGCAATTATATTATTCTACTGTCATAGGATGAAGATTATTTTGGGTATCTTTGACAGAATGTGTACCATGGTCATGGTTATCTTGGCATTGTTAGATATTCACTTTTTTGGCAATTGTTTTATTTGTATCGTCACTAAATCAATAACATATTTTTTCTTGTTTATTATTGTAAGCAAAGTTTCTTTTTTCGGTGCATTTGACTGCATTTCAAAAAGCCATTGGCATGAAAAATGATGGACGTCCAAATCATGGCCCAAAAATTTCTCATAGTAACAATTGAAACTAAGGTTTAAAATATATGATATAGAGCAATGCCGCTTCTGACTATATAACAAACATAACATGGAAAGACTTAATCTTGATATGGAAATTTTCATGGGTTCATCTTTGTTTCGATAAACATCTTGGAAATTTGATTCAGTACGGCCATCTAACGTACGTGGGCTGCGCAATACTTTTTATTATTTGTCATTTGCATATTACAATAGTTTTCCACGGAGAATGCATCTCATGCGTATGGTTGTTGTCAACGTTTGCTTTTGGCATTGAAGGCACATTTCGGATTTATACTGTATAGGATGCTGCGACGGCATCGTACCTCCATTGTTGTCATAGCTCGTTTTTACTTAGTTTTTACGTTGCTTTATGGCAGGCTCTGTACTGGGACGCGCGGCAGTGCCTTTTGTGACTGTACTACACGTACATGTATTTGTTGCTTATTTGTTCGCCCGTGTGTCTCTTGTCTTCCTTAATTTAAGAATGGTATATCGTTATGCGACTCAGCCTGTCAGTCATGCGTGACAGCATTGCAACGTGCGATGGAATATTCTATATGCCACCCGAGATGAGCCAACGAATGCCACGCTCAAATTGCGAGCTACATTTTATTGGAAAGGATAGAAAAATGGAAGTTTTTGTTGATGCCCGGGCTTCCAATTTACCAGTGAACTTCGATAACTGAGAATGTCATGGCGACGGCGCACGTAGCATGTAAATATTTGCTTTCATTTTTGATACGTGATAGGCGGATGCCTTTTGGCTTCCAGAAATATGACACGGACAGCATGTTGCTGCCTACATGAAAACAACTTTGCTTTAGGTTCGCTGATGAATGTTTAATCAGTGAGGTAGAAAGAAGCAGAGGCGTTTCTCGAAGGAGATCAATACGCTTTGACTTTAATTGGCATGCCATGAGCTGCCATTTTTAGGAGGCTTGCAGAGAAATATCGTATTATTGACAGTCTATGAACGCAGTTTCCTGTTCGTACGCAAACATGTCATGTTATCCAATGGCTGATTAAAATTGCGTTTTTGCTGCTAGATCTGCGATAAAAATTTTCTGCAGGCTGCTGCTTGGGTCTATATAGCCAACAAGTGCATTGTATAGTCAGGTTCTACTGTATCTGTGTATGCTTATTTTGCTATTTCAGCAAAAATTTGGATAACATGCAGTACGCGTAATGTGTTGGTTTTTCGTAGCATCACTTGAGTGTATACATTTTATGGAGTTAAAGCTGGCTCGCGTGGGCTTGTGTGCGCATGCGCAGTAGCTGCGTACGCGAGGCAGCCCTAATTAATCAATAGGAGGAAATTGCTTGTGTTTCTGTCTAAAATTAATCTAATAACAACCAGATGATTCACCAGCCGGTAAATTGATTTGTTGTACTAATTAATTAGCACGTGTTGTGCATTGCAACGAGCTAGGGGAAAATGCCAAACTTCAGAACCCTATACAGCCGATACGTTAATCAACTTGTGCTGCCCAGAGTGGCCCATTTTAAATGCTCATGCTTGCCCTGTAGACAGTTGCTTTATTCTTATGCACTTCGATTATTCCAAACCTTCAAGACGGAACCTTCAAGTGCGGTTTAACATCTATACAGTCATTGAACTTCCATTATTTTTTCTCTGGTACGCCAGGTCTGCCTGACGGATAGAAGGCTGAGATGAACTTCGCAATGTAGCTGGCAGTGGTGGATTTACTGGCTGCCATCTCAGGGTGACTACTATGACACCCGAATGGACATCAGTCTTTAACTATACGGTGCCTCCAGCTTCGTCGTGAGATGGACGACCGTGGGCTTCTTGACAGTTATTTTAAACATTGATTTGATATCTATCCCAGCATGCAAGCTCGTATCTTCCGAGGCTTCCGTCACTGCCATCTGTTGCTGCAGCCAGCGCTGCCAATTACAAATGAATACGAAATGGGCCTAGTAACAAAACGATTTAAAGAGAATGTTTCACGAAAGCTCTCCCGACTCGTGATTAAGCTTTTATTAAAGAGGCTTCGCCCCTAGTTTTTTCCTCTGCCTGTGGCCAGTGAAGAAGTTCTGTTTTTACGAGTGTTTGGAGTTCACCTCTGCTGCCCTTATGGCCATATTGCCACCATCTTGGTGATCTAATGATGAGATACGGCTCGCCATTTTGATGCCCTGTAGTGAAGCGATGCGGAGCTAAATGAATGCTCGAGCAACACGAGGTGCCCGAAATGAACTGTAATTGGCCGCTCTGTCTCACTTTGCAGGCGAAATGCGAGAGATTTAGGGGGAGAATTATAGGCCCTATCTGCCTAGCATTATGAAGGGCATCATTATTAGCTTTGATGATGGCCAACGGCGAGCGTTCAGTTGGTGGAAGCGCCATTGCCATTACTAATGATGGGCAAACAGCAGCCAACATGGATCCTCATCAACTTTGTTAATGACACTTAAATTGGCACACTGTAAACCATGGCGAACCCACCATGAATTGCGATGTCGTGCTTCTCCGGGCACGCATGGATGGCGGGGGTGGATTATCGTCAGGCAGCCGGAACCAGAAAAACTGCCTTAAAGAAGACGTTTCCAGGCGGTGGTTCCCAATTTGGGAGCGTCGAGCTTGGCAACCAGGAAATTGGAGAGCTTTCGTGCACGTGAACGCGATAAGGCAAGCGGAACCCAACGACGCTCCGAGCACGATATTATCATTTCTGGTTGTTGTTTTTATATCGAAAATCCCGAATTTTTTCCCTCCTCTTCAGTTGGCATTAAAAATGGCTGCCATCAACCGGTAACCAAACAGACTGGCAGCCCCGCAGTGATTGACACGCGTCGTGGATAACTCTCGATTGTGCCAGAATAAATAGCCAGAACGATATTTGAGTAGCTAAATCCATTTCTACGTGAAAGGTTTCGTCTTTCCGATGGCATCATGCTCTGTTCCATCCGTGGCGTTGCCCACGCAGTCACTTGCCGTCAACCTGAAACATGCCCGGAAACATCGAGATGCACTTGTTGTTTTCGGATTCGATGAATGTTACTCGTTAACTAAGCTGAAAAAGGAATTGGGAGTTGGAAGGAATGGGGCATTCAAATAACGCCTCAAAGGTGCTGCGAAGGTACACCTCGAGGATGAGCAACGCTCTTCAACAACCCATTCCAAGACATTGAAGTGACTGCTAGAAATTCCGAAGGCGTGCCACCAATTCCGAGGTGTTTTGTAGCGCTCCGAACCTGCCTGTATGATGGACTGTCGTACACGGTTTTGATCATATTGCCAATCAGCGAGTGCGAAATTAAATAAAACTCACGGCGCGACGCGAGTTCATAGTCTGACATAGTTTGTCATAACAATTACCATTGGCTTCCTCGCCCCGTTTGTGTCGCGGGCTTTGGATGGGCGGTTTTTTTTTTCTTTCTCAGATTGAAAAGCCTCTAATGAGAAACGCACCATGGATTGATTAATTTTGAATAATTTCTTACGCACGAGAAGTTTTCCCTTCTCGTTGACGAGACTTGGAAGAGGATGAACAGTTTTATCGATCCTCACATGTGCCGTAATAACACGGCAAGGTGCAAACTACGGTTATGTATTCAGGCCTGGATGGGCTGCACGCATTTTTCTATTCCCCATTCGAATTATTTTCACGAACACTTGCTCCGAGAATTACGTAATCTGCCGGTGCATCAACCTGGAATTGGCGGGATCTGTCTTTCATCAAATTAAATTAGCAGCTTGCATGCAAACGCGTTTTGCCATCCACGAGCAAGACCTGCAGCCCATGACTGCTATGCAAAAATAATCCATTTTCGTGTACAGGGTGGAAAAACGTCAAGCTGTTAACTGGAATAATTCCATACGCTTTTTGCTCGTTATCTGATGTACTGTAGTTTAGTCGTGCGTGTAGGTTTTTACGTATGGAAGGCTGTTAAACCGAAGTTGTGGTCGAGCAATACTAGTATTAGTGTTACAAATTTAAAACCTTATAGTTGTAGATGGACAGGCAATAAGACAACAATTGACATTGTGCCAATATGGTTTTTTTTTAGTAATGATATGACGCTTCAGTTGACAACCAGTTATATTTTACAATATTTTGTAAACAATTGCATAATATTCGATTTTTAGTTCAATGAATTTTCATGAATTTGAGCTAGTTTTCTAAGTGATGCTTGAAGAAGCCTTTCATTTCTAAAAAAAATGGCTGCCCGTCTTGTACTGCCATTTGATCCGACTGATTTTGAATGAAACAGAGCTCTCTGGAGGTGATGATTTGACATTTAATTAGATGTCATTCATTGGTATTCAACTTGTCCCGTCAATACAAGATTATGGCGCATCGCCAGGATCGTCATACATTTAATCAAAGTGGCGACTCTGTATCGATTTGAATAGGGAGGGGGGAGGCGCCCTACAAAGGCATCGTGGAGCAATCGAAAAGTTTAGGTAAAAAAATATTTTCCAAAATTTTTTTGTTATTCCTGTTATACGTCACGCTTGTGACAACTTTCAATGGGGAAAAAATGTGTATTTTAATAACACCGGCATTAAGCTGCATTCATTGCACACAGGTACCCTTCAACGTATTACAAGGAGAGCAGTATATCTATAGGTAACATTGATTTAACCCTTCACCACCTGACATTTCTTTGCTGAGTAATATGTCATTGTAAAGTTGATTTTATCATTTTCTGTGCAATGTACATGCAACCGTCACGAACACTCGAATTTTTCACACATCACACTCGTCACAAGCTGCAGCACATTTGAATAACTTCCGTGCTAACTTCCTTTAAATGCAATGTAAGACACGTACTTTCTCAGTTTTCCCATGCCAGTAAATCCCATGGTAATTACTTCGTACGGTATACCTGCAATCTCTCAACGCCACGAAATCCTGTTTATAGTCCATTGGGTGTAAATGTCCGGCTCCTATCGTCGCGCACTACCTACGTTATTACCGTCTTGAAATCTGGTCGTTTTTTTTTTCTTCTAGCCTGACATTGTCTGGCCAATCCAAAATTATTGGCAAGCGCCGTTCTCCAAGGTGCAATATGCAACCAATTCCCCGATGAAAAATTACGCATATATATTGAGTTTTCTTTTGCTTACAAGTTGTTGGAACAACGGCTCCTTCGCACTAGCTCTTTCACTCGTGGAAACAGACCTATTGTCACTGGAGACGCCAGCCGTGCGCCACCCCCGCTCCCAGCATTATAAGACACTGATAATATCTGGGACAAGATTTACTGAACGTGGTATAGACATGGGATCCATTGAAGCAAACAGTGGCTATTTATCTTTTCTCTTTCTCTTTGGAAAGGCAACTCCTCGTGGAGAGCTCTCTTATTATCTTGTTCGCGCAGCACACTTGACTCTGATTTTATCAACGTGTAGATTAAAAAAAAGTTTCTATACGTGTAGCACGTATGGCGAAATAACAGCTTTCGGACAGACGTTCGACGAACAATGTCCGATGTATTTTATATACGTTTGTTTTACTTAAAAAGAATAATTCCAATATGTTTGGTGGCAAAAAGTAAATTCGCTTTTTTTTCCAATTTTCGTTTATTTGCTCCTAAAGGAAATTGAATCTGTCCCGTTAAATGGGAATATAGCATTTGTACATTGGTCGAGTACTGTTTCTATTTCTGTTTTAGGTCTCCTTCATGCAAGCACGCCTATAGTAGAACAACTTTGATCCGAGCTCGAATAAGTCTCATGTTTTCTCGTTTTGATCCAGTTTATTTTTTTTCTTATCACGTAGTTGAACACTGCGAATACCTACATGAATATCTGGCTTGAAGTAATTTTCTAATAATATTTGATGGTATTTCATCTCTCTTTGGAAATTCTACGTTGATAATAGGTTTTATACTAGTGCCTTTATACTGAAGTTCTCTACCCTAATTGCTGAAGTTATTCTTCCCTGATGTCTTGTCGTAAAAGTAGCATTGGAGTTTTGTGGGAATATCTGTAGAAATGCAAATATGGCAATCAAGGCCAATAGGTCGTTCGATTCAACTACATATTGTATAATTGGCTGAAAAAAAAAACCCGATAAAAATTGTAGTCTTGATATACCACAGGTATAAGTTAGGACTTGAGGTTCCATCTCCTCATGTCTTGATCTTGGAATTTTAATGCATGCTGTCAGATTTAATCAGGATTCTCAGATACTTATTAAACATCCGGTTAAACACAAAAAACCTGTCTTTTGTTGGTGGTAGTGACGTGGCACATAATGTCAGAAAAAGCTTGTAACATGAACGGGTTTGGACAATAAAACTTCATTAGATCCTTGAAAAAAATCCTTTACATGTAAAGTACTATGCAATCTTGTTCGATATTATGGGATAATCTGGAAAAAAAATACTTATTTTCAATTTAAAGTTTTAATACTTCCATGATTTTACATCATAATTTTCACTGGCAAATTATAAAGGCACCCATTTCAATGTTGGTTGTTGTTTTCCAAAGTTATCAAACTGTTGCGATGATTCTGAAGGTCGGCCATGACAGTATCTCTTCCGCCATCTCAAATCCCGAGGCATATGCAGATCTGATCGACCCGGATTTAAGAAATAATTATTGAGGCGTCATTTCGCGCAGCATGCCCATCAATCAGAATCGGGTTATCTGCCACGTCTATTAAGTATTCCAACATTGCTGTAAATTATTAAACCCAAGCAAAGCAGGTTAATCCTTGAGCATCCATGTGTAAATAAAGGTGCACGAACATATCGACTCACTAAGCGAAGGCTGATCATTATCGATGCATGAAATCGTATACTTTTATCATAATCCAGTTACAATTAAGTTTAAATGCACTCGCTTTATCCGGACTTTTGACTTGGTTTACCTAACCCTTGCTCGTTGTATTTAGGGTGACGATTACCGAATCATGCTAGATAGTCGACGGCTTTCTTCGAGTACATCGTTATATCTAAAATGCGCATACCGGAACTGCTTCAGAGCGTGAGACCTCTGTAGGGAAAAAAAAATTGCCAAAAGACAAATAATGCAAATATCCGTGTGCATATGAAATGAGGAACCGCATGTAAAATTCATGATCTTCGCTTACAAATTACCCCACCTGTCAGCATCGGCGCAAAACAGCTCTACTACATGTATTTCTTGCTCTTGCAGCCTGCCAACGTCGAACATTGTCTGGCATATTGTACGCATGTTTTCGATATCCAGTTTCCTGTCTGCCCCGCATTTCTGGCACATTCTGTCGTTCCTGTTGCAATGATAAATCGTGAGACTGGCCTCGTAATTCACCTTGAGTGCTCCGAGTACACGCGTGCAGTAATGGCAGCCAATGGATTGACGGTTTATTTATCCCTTCCGTCTGCATCTCGGTCCATTGATATGGGAAGAACGTCTGTAGGAGAAATTGCCTTTACTTATATCTAATCAATCAATCGTAATGAGACGAGCTATTGTTTCTGGCGCGTTTATCGTCTACTGTATACGAAAGACCGACCATGAGCATGTTTTTGTCAAAGGCAAATAAGTTTCCTGTTCCTACGGCGCTGCTGCTAATTTAGTCCTAACCGTGACACGCTGCCTGTAATGAAGTTACACTGGCGGCGCTTTTTGCAAGAGGCCGTTTTAAAAAAGCCTCCCCTTGATTTACACTCGCCCAGAATGGAAACACGACGCATATTTAAGTATTTTGCGAAAATGGAGCAAATAATATGGCGACGGTAAATTCTGTTTTGTGTTTTTTTACGCGTGCTACCCGCTGTTGATTTTGTTGTAACGCTGTCAACTGGTAGCTGCTTGGCTAACTTATAACTGTTAAGCATGCAATCGGCACATGCGATGCTAATAGCTTTGTTTATGCAATCATTAGCAAACCAGCCCATATCGTATGCATGCGTGAGTCAAACGCTCGGTGTAATTGTTGAAATTCTGGGTGCTTGCTAATTAAGCTCTTCGATCCTGTTTCGAAACATGATTTTGTCCTGTGCCCCTTTAGCATCTTAAAATCATTTATATATGTTTCATTTGTTAAGTTTTGGCATACATGATCGTGGTTGATAAATTAAATCTCCTCCTCAAGTGGTGGGTATTGCGTAAAATCAAAGGCGAGACAAATATGTTGCTACTAACAATTATCTTACATCTGTTTGTTGATCGGTTTTTGAAAAGAGGCCCAAGATAATATCGTATTAGTTTGTATTGAGTCACATTGCTCTTTGGATTTTTTGTGTTATCTTAAATTATTTAAGGAAATGTTTTATCAGGGAAATAATTTATTCCTTGTTTTATGTTTGGCCCAAGTTTGTCTGGCAATTTATGTAATGTATATGGATGTCCTGCTTTAATGATTTTGTAATTATGTTTTTGAAATCATTTGTACTCAATTAGATAGCTCTTGATGAAGGCTTACGACCGAAACCTCGAGCAGTAAGATAAAAATTTGTAATGGCAAAATATTTACAGTATCTCGCCTCTGATTTGATACACGATAATGTACAGATTGAGCACCCTTAATCAGAAATGTTCCAAAATCCGAAACTTTGGGCGGATGGAGTGACGCCTTTGCTTTCTGATGGATCAGTGTAGAAAAGCATCGTTTCATGCTCAAAATTGTTAAAAATATTCTATAAAAAATACAAGTCTACAAAAATGAGATATAAAATTGCATTCGGGGAACCTGTGTATGAAACATACATTTCTTGTTAATACCTCGGGACTGTCCCTGGCACTTCTGGTCCCAAGCATTTCGGATTCAGTGTACAGTGGTATTGATGTACTGTATATATCCATGGGTAAGGCAGACTAATCGCAAGCTTCCTCCGCCTTCTTAAAATGGGATTTCGTGAGATTTTCCAGCATAACTAACGTAAGGAAGTGCAACTTATTTGCATATCGTCTCGAAGCCCATATGGATTTTTCGAGCGTTACGGGGTGTTCAAAAAGTATACAATTTGAAGCGTTGCCAGTTTTTTTTAATATGTTGCCAGAATGTTCTTTTCACAGCGGGAAAAACCGCTTATGCGCTTTAACAGTGGTCATAACTTCGAGCTGGAAACAGCAAAACTAACAACAGTGGTGCGGTGGTGGAGAATTTCATCCAGACTTCGTGGGTATGTACGCTTCACCTACTCCAGGTTGTACTCGTGGACATTCTGTATACCTGCAGGGTATCAACTGTTTAACGCAAAGTTTTTTTTGGCAAAAATGCGAAAAGGATTGTTTTTTATTGCCAATATCCCCCAGAAGCTCGAGGGATAACATCCGAAATTTGTCACGCGTGCCGGATGGGCAACATCCGGCACGCGTTGCCCATCCGGAACGTTGCTGGAACGTTGCCGGAACGTTGCTGGTTGAACATGGCGACCAATCGCTGTTTGTCGGTTGGCTGTGTCAACGGCACCATGCAAGATGGAGGATCGTGCCGCGTGCTAAACAATTTTATTCCGTAGTCTCTCGCATGTTTTATTGAAATACCCACCCGATGAATCCATTGCGAGCCAGGAGGGATGGTGATTCCTCCGTGAAATATTGACTATCTGTAAATTCTTGAATTTGCAATTCAGGTTGCTCTCTGGGGATGGCGTGTCGGCGTAGGTGGCGACTGAGTACCTGGTCGTCGCCATACCTCACTGAATTGTAAATGTGGTCATGGAATGTTGGCTTGTTTGTTGTCCTGTTCGATGTCCTCCCCCCTTCCCTCATGTCGCCTTTTTTAATTCGTGACTGGAGCAGCTGAGCGTTATTTGGCTTTTTGGTTCGCGTGTCTCGACTTTCTCTGCATGGGCGGCCAGAATTCTTGTCGAGCAATCAACATATTTCGGAGAGATTGGAGACATCCTCCCAGAAGACCTCTGAGTTTTTGCCGCGGAATTCCTGTTCGCCGCTGTCCGATCTCATTTCCTATTCTCGTCCACGTGCTCCATGTGCTGCTGCACTTGTTTGGTTCAATTTAGTTAGGTGCGAATTGATGCGCGGTTTTTTATTCAATTTTTTTTTGTCTCCTCCACGCCTGGGCTCTGGGGTTTTGAATATGTGCTAGATATTGCTGGCTTTAACATATCCTCTCTGACGACTCGACAATGAGCCAAGCGTCTTTCTCCTTGTTTGCCGAAGCTTACTTCTGAAAGGAAAATGTTCTTCATACAAATATGACGTTGTTGTTATTCGGTTGCCGGCGTGAAATGCGTGTCTCGCCTAACTTTTAATGGCGGATGTATTGCGAGTTTTGTCATGTCGCATTTTGTGGAAAAAAAATAGGATCAAGGAACCATATTTCACAGAATCTGAATGTATCATGGCCACATTAAAGATGCCAGGATGAACTTTTGTCATGAATGACCCTGATATTTGGGCGAGGGAAACATGGATCAATGATTCCTGCTGTCAACATGCATGATAGCATGTTGTAAACCGTCCATGCAATTCGCATTGGTGTATAGTCTTGCTTTTCGATACGTTGCAATTGGTAACGTGTGGAACCCATGTTTAAAACTTAAAATTGCCTCACCACTTCAACAATTGTTAGTATTGATTTACTCCACTATCTTTATTGCGGGGAATTGTATTTAAAAAAAAACTATATCCTAAACGCGCCTTTAAACGAGTCTTTGTAGATAGAACCGCCATCATCAGTGGTAAATTGGATTTGACCGATTAGAACTTAACATATGACCTCAGACTTGAGACATGGACATTTTTACATTCGTATTTCTTCGTGGAGTGAATTTTTTCCTCAACGGTCTGTTGAAGACTTCAAAGAATGTGTGGAACTAACAACTGGAACGCCTTTCCCGATTTACAGGAAAGAGCTACAAGGATGTATTATGACGTCATTTTAAATTGCCGGTATGCACGCATTATAATTCGCAAAATGTTGGTAAGGTTTATGATCTCATTGTTTACATTATACCTATATTGGCATGGTAGGTGCGTAGCTTCTTCCTGTACCAAGAAAGTACATCATACCTTTAGTGCATGCGTGGGACATGGCCTTGGATGCAGCAAACGCCGAAGGAATTTCCATTCATGACGGCGCAGTTTGTCTTAGATCACATGATCAAACTGCTGATTGTAACTAGGTGGTAGATTGGATGGTAGCTCGATGCAATTACAATTATCATGAATTACTTGTTTGTTCGACCAGCAATGGGATAAGTGGAGCCAATTATACTCCATAGCAGCTACATTCAACGCTTCGTGGAGGCAGGTCGTTTGTCTAGGATCAAGAAACCGTCACAAAACTAAAGGATGTCTTAAAACCATGTCTAGGGGAACATAATGGTGGCGTCATTTGGTAAGCTTAATTCATATGAATAAGATATCCGTTCGAGGCATAAAGAGCATTTCTGGTAATGTTATTACAGCGGCCTATTGGTCATGGTCGACGGAAAGTTGAGTTGAATGAAAAGTTCATATATCTCCAAATTCGAAACGTGATTCCTCCGATTGAATTACGTTACAGTTATTGTTGTCGAAGTGATTTTCATACCTTATTACTAATGCCGACATGCGGGCTTGATTAAACATTGATTGAGAACAACCCTAACCCAACCTTGTAAGTGCCGCCTGGAGAGTTCATGTATGGCATTAGGAATCAGTTGACTGATTCCAGATTAAATTAACATTGTCATGATTGTGTTGATTTTTCTGGGGAATTGGATTATTAGAGGGGGGCTGAGGCGTTCAGTCTTGAAAACTGAATTGGGGTGAAGATGCGAGCGCATGTAATGTATACACTGCATGAGCCCTTGGTGCATGGCTACAAACAAACAATTGGACGAAACGGTCAAGAGCGCTAGGACGTGTATAAAACTCTCACATTTGCCTCTTCTTAAGTCTTTCAGATCTTCGATTATTTCCATTTTCGTGGTGTTTTTAAATGAAGTGCAGCAAACAGCTTAGATGCTAACCGGATTATATGAGCTAGCGCTTAACAAATTTTGAAGTACACAATAATAATGGGCGTCAACGTCGATCATTGCTTTGAGTGCTCAAAAGTAAATATTGAGCACTGAATAAGGAGGCCAGGCTAGACGATAAAATATTTTCAATGAGTCGGGTAAACAGATTTACGTCAATAGCAGAAAACGAATTTCAAACAGGCTTTTCAACTGTCGCGATAAGCTGTCTCCCAAATGCATTTCAGTCCTTTTTGGATGGCGTTATCAATGTTAATAAGATTCTTATTTGGATTCTCTCCTCTTTACATTTCATTCGAATTTCGAAACTTTGTGCAAACGTGCCGTCGTTTTTCAACGTTCCGCATTGCATTTATTGCCATCGTGGGGCCTTATTTTAATTTAAAAAGTTCGATATAAAAATTGCATATGACTCTTGCGATTACACTTATCCATTATAAAACATGTCGAACTGATGATTGGATTCCCTAGTCAAAGATCCCTCCAGAGTGCTTCAAATGAACATTAAAATGTTAAACATTTACGAGCTCGTGTGCCTGAAGTTCTCGAGACCGAACTCAATTTAACTGAAAGCTTGTATTCTTTTTCCAGTCTGGTATATTTGTTCGCCGAAGGTCAACAATTCTCAATCTGTACAGTAATTAGTTCACTCGTGCTTACTTTTTAAAAACCTTTGTAAGTCAAATCTTGGAAAAACAACAACAACATTGATTTTGTTCCTTTGTTAGGAGCACTTTTTCAGTTAGTTTAATAACTTGAGCACATGAACTGGCAGATCTTCATGGCTGCCTAATTGTATAGGGAAGTTTGTAATCCTCATACCTATAATATCCAAGTTGCATGGTTATGAGTCATCATCTGGTAGTAACATTGATTTGATTGCGTAGGCCTTTGCCATTATATGCATTTAGGTGTGGCAAGTTTTATTGGCAAGATAAGATAACAGGAATTCTATGCGTTGTCTCGTCTGTAACACCGCCTATTTGGTATTTCTGTTTGGAAGGCATGGCTTCCCACGCGGGATATTATTGTGGCTACTTTCCTCGCGTGTGCATCTGAAAATCGTAAGTAATTTCTTCTTGATTTCTCGTGCAGTGGCGGAGTCTTTGTCTCGATCTTATGAATTAAGATGTATTGACTGATTTCATTTCACTCTCGAAGCGCTTTTGGTTTCAGGAAGCAATAGATGTTTGGGAATTGTAACGGTAGTTACATCCAGTATGTGCTTCTGTCAGGCGAAAGGAGGTTGAATGTGACAGGTGATTTGGCATGGAAATAACTGAAAAAGGATGCCATCGAAATCGATTTCGTCAAAAATCGCGTTCAATTGTTTGTGATTACAGTTACTCCATGCGTAACTGCGCTTGTTATTAACTTAAAATTCGCATTTTTTTCTGCGTGGATTTCCAGAGTGGCGCTAATTTACACTCGTGACGTGAGTTTTCCTGATACGTGTGCAAATACGCAGCAAGGGCACTTCTGAAATACAGTATACAGTATATATATATCGGGCTTTTGTCTGGTGCAGTAATATCACGAGATGTTGACTATACTGTATAATGTATGTCCACGGTAATGCCAGGTGAATTTAAAATGTAGCCTTTAGGGTCCTTTTTGCGGTTGCAATTCTCTGAAAATTATTTGGAAATGTTAACTTTTATATGCTTTCATATGAATACTTTTGTTTAGATCAATTTAAATTAGTATACGGTGCATTCGGATGCAATATATATACCAACTGTCTGGTTGTACGATTTTCCTGTCTATAAATCATTCCTTAGAAATTCTGGCCATAGGGTTTTAATGATATGTTGTATAAAAATAAAGGAAGCATGTGCAATTGGTGTTGTAATGCTTCTGAGCCTCTTAACGGAGGCACGTGTGAAGCCGTAACCTGTTGTCAAACCCAATTAACGCTATGCCTACTTTTAATTTAAATTATTTTTAGTAATGGCCCGGGGAGCACGCGTTCGCAATGACTGAATCTGAACTGCCCCCCTCTTAAAGTGGCGGCCTAACCATAAAGAGTCGTTCATTTGGGAATTGGCCAACAGTAGATACGTTAATTGAGGACAATTAACATACATTTGAATATGGTTGGAAATGGCAGTAGCTCGTGTTTATTAGGCCCGTACTACTCCCATAAGAAATGCCAAATGTTCTTTTGTCCAACTGCATAATTTTATTGCAGCCAGCGCTAAAGGACACGTTGGAGAATTGAACGTGCAAGATGAAACTGGTTTTCGTGCCGTTAACCGCTTTTGGCATTCCATTCTGTCGCTTCGTGGCATTTGTTGTCGTTGTCCACGCCATCTGGGTTCAGCTGTGCGTGTATTGTCATAACAAAACGGGGGCTGCGTCGGAGAAAAACTTCCAGAATTGTATAGGACTTTTACACCAGAATTCAAACAGTTATCGATATGGACTAGCATTTCAGGTAATGTTTATCTGGAGTAAACCGCTAGGGTTATATCCTTGCATGCAAGATATCGTTGCTTGCTTCTCTGTGGTCTTACTCTCTGATCCACTGCAACAACAATGTCCAAATTTATCAGCGACCAAACATAAAGGCAAAACATTGACGGGATATCCGGATTTTTTATTTGCAATGTTGCGATGGTCTGGCGTGCCTTTACAAATTCTTCCATTCTTCTTGACCATCAACCGGAAAACGTCTAACCGACTATCTCTGTGAATTTTTCCCTGGAAAAAAGCGCTTCTTAAGGCAGGAAAAACATGACAAATATGAAAATATCGCAGAGATTGTATTCTTATAGCCAAATCAGCAGTCGATGAACTGTTGAAAACTGTGTTTACTGTCTTCAGTCTGCTTGAGCATCAACCGGAAAGCGTCTGACCGACTATCTCGGTGACATTTTTCCCTGGTAAAGAGCGCTTCTTGAGGCCGGAAAACCATGGGAAATGAAAATATCGCAGAAATCATATTCTTGTATAGCCAAACCAGCAGTCGATGTCCTGTTGAAAACTGTTTTTACTGTCTTCAGTCTGCTTGACTATCAACCGGAAAACGTCTGACCTAATATCTCGGTGGCATTTTCCCTGGTAAAGAGCGCTGCTTAAGGCCGGAAAACCACGGCAAATATGAAAATATAGCAGAGATTGTATTCTTGTATAGCCAAACATGCAGCAGTCGATGAACTGCTGAAAACTGTATATACTGTCTGCAGTCAGGGATGGTTCGCAAAATGCACGCGAGACAGTCTCGACTGTCGCGTGGTTCACAGCCCTGGTGTGAATTAGGTCACACGGGGTAAAATCGATTTTCAACCCCTCTGCCTTATTTGCATGAGTTTGTTGATCAAAGCTGCTCTACCGGCGTCTGACCGGGGCTTTGGAGGCGCCTCACGTTTGGAATGACCCCTTCGTCAGCATCTGCATATGTTATCATAAAGTAAATGTAGAATGCATTTTTGTGCAGTAAAAAGCAGTACGCCACACATGAGAAAGCCATTAAACTGTTATGACCCAATTAGGCGAATCCGAGTACATGTTCGAGCCACTTGACTCTCGCATGCAGGGCCCGCAATACGGGGAATTCATATTTAAAAGGGGCCCCCACTCGCACTGCGGATATGTGCATGGCGTGGAGATGCATACAGTTTTATGCGCGATAATAATATCTCTTTGGGTGAATTTTCTGCATGCTGGGAAATTGCAGCCAAGTTGCGCATGCTGACACGCGTAGAATTTTCCTTATTCCGCGGCGTTTTTTCCCCGTAGTGGGTAATGGGAACATAAATTTGCATATTTTAAGCATGAAGAGAACAAGGTTCACCCTAATCAATTGGGAATGGTAGGGAGAGCAGTGCGGCGCAGCAGGCAGCAATTGCCCACCTACAAATATGTCTTGGGCTGAAATTGGGCAACCACATCGTGGGTCAAGGGTCATTAACGTTGCAAACTGTTTCTGTCCTCCAGTTGCACCAGTCGTGGTCATCTTCTATTTTGCATCTGGCATGCTTTCTCTGCTGATGAGCTGGGTTTTGGTAAAGCCATGCTGCACGGCGAAAGCATACATGTACAAGTCTTCGTCTTTCAAGGCAGTGTTGTGGGAAGTTCGTCCAAGGGCAAAGGGTTGTAGCAAGTTCATGATCCATAGGCAAAAGTGTTGTAGCAAGTTCATCCATAGGCAAAAGTGTTGTAGCAAGTTCATCCATAGGCAAAAGTGTTGTAGCAAGTTCATCCATAGGCAAAATGGATCCGAATCATCCATATAGGCAAAAGTGTTGTGTAACAAGCTCATTGAAATAAAAAGTGTTGTAACAAGCTCATTGAAATGAAGTGTTGTGGCAAGCTCATCCAAATGCAAAAGTGTTGTTGCAAGTTCATCCAAATGCAAAAGTGTTGTTGCAAGTTCATCCAAATGCAAAAGTGTTGTTACAAGTTCATCCAAATACAAAAGTGTTGTTACAAGTTCATCCAAAGGAAAAAGTGTTTTAGCAAGTTCATCCAAAGGCTTTATGAAGTTTATCCAAAGGCAGTGTTGTAACAATTAAGTTCATCCAATGGCAAAAGTGTTGTAGTAAGTTCATTCAACGGCAGTGTTGTAGCAAGTTCATCATTATGCGTAATAAACACTACGTCAGGCGTGAACAAGTCTACAGAAGTTCCGCAAGCGAGATTGAAAATAAAACACATTTTTAAACAAAGTATGTTTTGAGTTTAATGCTCGCGGATATGATGTATCGCAATGACTGAATTTATATCAGGTGTAGTTTTCGTGGAATACATGTACCATAAATTGAGCTGTCAGTAAGCTTACTTAATGTGTAATGAAATATGGAGCTTATAGGTCATTTTTCAACAACGAGATTTCAACGCAATGTGCGTTATTTAAGCTGGTTGCAATTGTTTAAAAAGACTGCTGTTGTCGCAGACATC
The DNA here is from genome assembly GCA_034697705.1 of Ommatoiulus sabulosus. Taxonomy (NCBI): domain Eukaryota; kingdom Metazoa; phylum Arthropoda; class Diplopoda; order Julida; family Julidae; genus Ommatoiulus; species Ommatoiulus sabulosus. Next base: position 2,448 of record JAQGAO010000881.1, on the reverse strand, counting down.
AACTTACCATAACAAACAACGACCGGGAAATCGAAGCATATATGCTTGTCTAAACAAATTTGTTGAGATTATTTTAGAAAATTGTTGCTATATAGACGCCTTAGTGAAATTCGCAATAAATGTTTTTGTCTGCGATTTTTCTGGAAAATTTCAAGGAACTCTTTATCTGGGGTAACACTGTTTGTTGAAGTCGATCACCCTAGCTGTCTCTTACGGGAAATTGCTGAAATGTCATTTATAACCTTTGTTAATCGTGGAAATATTACAATTGTGCAACAAGATGTTTTCCATGATCACTTATTTCGACATAATTTTAAAATTTCCATCATAACGCCTATTCTAAAGATTCTCCTTTGCCTACAATGATTTTGTTCATTACCTTTTGCATTCTTCTATGTCTAATTAGTTCGTAGAACAATTGCAGAAACTTTCCGAATCGACGAATCTGCATGCTTGGTTAAAAAGTAGTCACGAAGGGCGAGGCTGTTTAAAATTAAGAAGACTCGATCAGTGCCAACTTCACAATTACTGAGTAAAACATCTATTACGTTATTTAATGCAATGGATTATCATCCAAACACAATGATCGCATTCAGGGGATCCAAACATCTTTAAATGTACTTTTTTTTTGCGATATTTTTTACGAGTTGCATCATGTACCTCGGTTTGCAATTAGGCTACTGTAGTTTAAAAACAAAGCCTATATCACTTGTATTTTACGCTGATGAATGAGTGTCATTGTCTCGCAATTATTGACTGTAATTCCTTTAATCGCTTCCATTTTTTTAAGGGTTTTTGTTCGGATGTAAAAACGCTCACTCGCATGTTCACATGCATTCGACGAAATTGGATCAATTTTTTTATTTTTTTAAACCATACGTAATTGACGAAATTAAAAACTTGCATCTTCACCTAAACCGCGTAATTAAGGCCGTTGCTCTTGTTTACAGTTTTCGGGCAATTAATTCGCGAGGTATATAATCTGGGGAACTGGTACGGGTTTCGGTTTCCTCGTCATGCCCAAGCACGTACGAATTGGAAGCCATTTTGTTTTTTATTTCAAATTCCCATAAATTAACATCTGCGGCAGCGTGCATCCGTGCTACGCATTGATCAGACACGCGGCGCATGTGGCTTATGCGCATTTGCATAATTGATGAATAATGAGGCTGGTGTTGAAGCTAATTGGATGACTCGTTCTTGAAATTGACCACGCTTTCGGTTCGCTTTTAGGCCCGGGCGGGCCTTCCTGGTTCCCGTACGCTGCGAAATTGACATTGATCGTAAACAGGAATTCCTCCTGACAGACATCGTGATTTACTTTCGTCTCCCATCTTCCACAACGTGCAGAAACCACCAACCTTATATCTCTCGTAGAAAATCCACGTATACAAGTACAAGTGTACAGTACATATACACTATGGTTTCTAGCCGCGCCCACCCACACTTGAACTCGGCTAATTATCGAATACTGTGCATGTGCCGGGCAGGCCCATTAGTCGTACTCGTTCCACTTCTGCGCAACGTGCAGGGCTGAGAAATGCCAGACTCGCACGCTTATTAATTGTTCGAAATTCAATGGGAATATTTAATTACGGCATTAATTTCAATTTGGCTTGCCTGCCAGGGGTTGTGGCGGCGCGATGAAGGAATTTTCTGACTGCGTGCCATGGAATTTAACGCAAATACGTACGCGACGCGCTCACGATAGAGGACGCTGTGTTTAGATGCGACTTATCGTCGAATGTCTTTCTGTATAGCTTTTGGTGCTAATTGGATTCGCTGTTGGTTTGATATCAGAGCTACTCGAATAAACTTCAGTTCTGCGATTAAGGTACCCGCCCTCTGGTTCAGACCGCGCATGCGCATTAGATTTAAGCTGATCTTCAAAAACCTATTTGTTTGAGTGTCCATGGGTCCCACTGTTCCATAATCCCATTCACCATGGGTCCCATACATGGGAATTTTGACTAGGGCAAGAAGAAAAATGACGCGATTTTGTCCAGTAGCTAGGTCTGGTTAAAGGAGACTTACAGTAAGTGGAGTTTGCGAGTGAAGTATGGAATCCCTTCATACAGGCAGACAAAACAAAAGTTGAGGCAGTATAGATAAATTATACTAAAAAAAAAACTTCCAGGATTTAAGAACTTATCTTACAACGTTTGTTAGCATTAAAAGACAAAGTCTAGAAATCCGAAGAATCAGAATTGATCTTCCCAACTGTTACAAGCTCTATACCATGACTTGATTTTTCTGGATCACCGCTGTTGCATAAAAAGGAGACAAATACCACCAGACTCAGGAGCCACAATGAACAATTACCGTGGGACACCTCAACTAAGAACTGCCGGCACTTCTTCTTTAAACCTAGCCCAAGTGAAAATTCTCATGTATGGGACCCATGGTGAATGGGATTATGGAACAGTGGGACCCATAGCTATGGGTCCC
>JAQGAO010000880.1:0-28601 GCA_034697705.1 Ommatoiulus sabulosus | reverse complement strand
TATATCCCCAAGAAACAGGGTATCAAAGTGGAAGAGGTAAAACGATCCCCTCCTTTCGATCCCCAAGAAGCAGGGTAACAAAGTGGAAGAGATAAAACAATCCCCTCCTTTGATCCCCAAGATTCCACAAGCCTGTGATGAATAGCGCACCTTCAACAAAAACCACATGTTGCTCAGGAAACTAACTGTTGCAAAGAATATTTAACTATTATTTACAAAAATTTGTTTTAGTTCATTATGTGTGATAACCCTGGGATTCTCGGCCTTGGGAAGTAACAAGGTATTAGAGAGCATGAAGGATTAGAGAGGATTAATAAGGTTAGGAATGTGAACCAGGCGCCCCATAAGGAAAGGGGCGGGGATTATTAGGTTGGATATAAATCCAGGGTGAAGACAGACAGGGGGCAGTTTGGACCTGGGAGATAGGAGTGGAGACGTGAGTGAGTGGTTGCGCTGGGTTCTAGCTAGCCCTTGCGCTTATGCTCTGAGTGCTTGTGTATTTAGTTATTTGGGACTTATTCGTGAGGTCGAATACCTATGTAGTAAATGCGATCCCCATATGGCTGAGCCGGCAATTAAAGAAAATTTGTTTAAGGGGTTATAGCCTGACTATAAAAAGCACATGTCAGGCCATTACAGCTTGCCTTTGGGGAAATATGGAAAAATCCTGATAGAATTTGAGAAAGCAAGTGTAGTTAAGAAGTCCTCCTCAGTTACCAATGTCAAAGGGGGGTCTATTAAGGTAAAGAAAAGGGTCCCCTGGTAGCCACGTCAGAAACTAAGGGTCAAGTCATGTCGGCGGGAGGCAAGAAAGATTTCCTCTGTTACCCCTGTGGGCAGGTGGGCGACATTGCGGCATGGTGCCCCCTGACAATCGTGGATCGGGAGAAACAGACGGAAAAGGAGGCAGAAGATAAAAAAACACAACAAAACAGGGCTCTGATATTACAACGTCAAGCAGTGAAACCACAAAGTCTAGCTAGGATTAAAGTAGCGACAGAGGGCAAATTTTTGTTGGCACTGATAGATGGGGCTTCGTCGCTGTCAATTATTTCCCCGGAAATGGTGGATTACTTGGGATTATCCCCGTATGAATTGCCATTTGAAGCGTGCACGCCCCTAAATAATGTGTGTAGCCAGGTAAATACATCAAGAGGGGCAGTAGACCTTAAAGTAATAGTCTTAGGCAAGGAATGGGTGTACCAGTTTATTGTGTGGGAGAAATTACCCGAACCATTGGTGTTTGGTATGGACTTTCAGGCTATGTCAGGACTGACATTCTACCCGTCTACAAGAGTAATATTTTATGAAAAGGAACCCAAGAAAAAGGTGTCCTTTAGCCAGGCGTTAGTGAGGGACCCGTTCACTATGGCAGAGGTGGATATAAAATTTGAAGAGCAGGAGAGGGATAAACATCGAATTTGTAGGTTGGCGTGTGTGCTGATAACTAGTCTCAGCGGTTGTGTTACCTCCGTGTTCGGTTTCTTTTCCCCAATGTTGGGTAGCGGGATCGACGCCGGTGGGGGAACGAATGATTGTGGGACCCTCCCCCAGAGCATCAATGGACATTCATCCCGCATATGGTGTATTCGTCTTTCAGGGGAGACAATGTAGGGCTTTTAAAGTGGCTAATTTGTCAGCGTCGGAGATTAGGTTAAATGGAGGGCAGATATTGGCATTAGCAGCCCCACTCGAGGAGGAAGACGAAATAGTGCAGGTGGAAGGTGTAGTAAGCTCGGAATCGAGCCCGCGAGGTGTTGAAGATTTTGACACCTTCAAGGCTGCCATGAATATAGACCCAGAATTGGATTTGGAAAAAATGGAAAAATTGGTAGCATTGCTGGCCCAATTTAAGAAAGTGTTTGCATTGACCACAGCAGAATTTCAGATGAGTCGGTTGCCGGCTCACACTATTGATATACAGGGGGCACGCCCAGTTTATCAGGCGGCACGTAGAACAACAGAGCCCATGCGGGAGATTCTAGTCCAGTGGTAATTGTAACAAAGAAGGACGAGGCTTTTAGGTTCTTTATAGATTATCGCAAGTTGAACCTTGTCACCAAGCTGGATAGCTACCCTATACCACGCATTGACGATGCGTTGGATTCCTTACAAGGATCGGACTGGTTTGCCACCCTAGACTTATGTCAGGGTATTGGCAATTACCCATGTCGGAGGCGGATAGAGAGAAGACAGCGTTTTCCTGCTCGGAGGGGCCTTTTCAATTTTTAAGAATGCCTTTTGGCTTATGTAATGCACCTGCAACAATGCAGAAAGGCTTAGACCAAATTTTGTTCGGTGTTAAGTGGGAGAAATGTTTAGTTTACTTAGATGATATTATTATCTTTGCTAAAGAGTTTACGCTGTTTTTAAGGAACCTAGAGGACGTCTTTAAAGTCCTCAGAAAGTACAACCTCCGCCTCCGACCTAAAAAGTGTTTTTTTGCGTTTCGGTGTATTTAGTACCTGGGGCATCTTGTCAGTCGTGAGGGGGTCTCTGTTGATCCGGAAAAAGTAAAAGCGGTGGAGGCTTTTCCGAAACCGTCATCTCGTACCGCGGTGCGGAGTTTCCTGGGATTAGCAGGTTACTATAGGAGATTTATAAAAAAAATTCGCTTGTGGCCTTACGCCTCACGGCACTGACAAGCGATTGGGTAACGGCCCCAGTGCTGGCAATGTTTAACCCAGCGGAACCATTGACCCTGTTCACTGATGCGTCCCTTAAGGGGTTAGGGGCAGTATTACATCAGGAAGAGGGAAAGAAACAGAGTATTGGCATATGCCAGTAGGGCATTGATAGGGGCAGAGAGTCGATACACGGTAACAGAATTGAAGGCCCTAGCTGTCGTCTGGTCTACCGAAAAATTCAGGCACTATCTCTTTGGGAAGGCGTTTGTGATTATTTCAGATCACCACGCATTGTGTTACTTAAAGCAGATTAAGGATCCGTCCTCGAGATTTGGCCGGTGGATGGCCAAACTGGATTAGCTTAACTATGAAATTAAATACCGGAAAGGGGGCTTACATGTTAATGCCGACTGTTTAAGCCGGTTCCCAGTTGAAGCGGTTCCGCATGAAGCAGATGATGATGCCTGTGTATTTCTGTTAACAGCGACTGATATGATCGTGGAACAGGCCCGAGATGTACAATTGGGGGAATTACGGACAAAAGCCACCCGACAGGCAGAAACTGATGGTGGTTATGTCGTGTTGGGAGAGGTGCTGTATTATTTTGCCCCAGATAGTAATCCGAGATTGTTGGTAGTGGTCCCCGAACAGTTGAGGAACAAAGTGCTGGAAGCGTGCCACGATGACCCGCTAGCGGGCAATTTTGGGTCTTCCAAAACGATTGGGTTGCTGAGTCGGTCCTACTACTGGCCAGCCAGGAAGAAAGATGTGGTAAGGTGGGTGGAGGCATGCCCATTGTGCCAACATTTTAAGCTATCGAAACAACTAGAGGCGGGGCTAATGCAGCCCATCGAACCATTGGGGATGGCACAGATGTGGGCATTCGATTTTGCGGGACCGCTGCCTAAAGGTGCAGCGGGTGTAACATTTATTATTGTGGCAGTAAAGTATGCCTCCAGATTTTGTGTGGCAGGTGCAGTTAAAAAGCAAAATGCCCCTACCCTGATTAAATTTTTTCTGAGTTGATATTGCAGTTTAGTGTCCCACGAAAGCTGATTTCAGATGGTAACACACCTCAGAGGAGTAGGTTATTTCAAAGATTTTTAGGGGACAATGGGATTGAGCATGGCCTATCGACACCTTACCACCAGCAGGCGAATGGGCTGGCAGAGAGGACGATTCAGATGCTAATAATTATGATTCGTATGAGGGTAAATGTACAACAAGGGTTGAAAGACTGGAGTAAATGGTTGGCTCCCTCAGTAGCAGCTTATAATTTTTTGGAGCAGGCCTCCCTTATATATTCCCCGTTTAGACTATTGTTTGTTTATGAACCCAGACTGCCAGTGGAGAATTTAATAGGCCCCAAAATCGCCTTGCCCCCTGTATTTTCTCTTTTGGAAATTAGGCAACATGCAGGGGAAAACTTACAGAGTGCTCAAACTGGACAGAAGCTGACCTTTGATAAGCGACGTCGGAAGGTACAATTTTCGGTGGACGATTGGGTCTTGGTGAAGGATTTGGCCCCGGCTCGAGGGGCCAAATGGGCTGAATCTTAATAGGCTGAATCTTATAGAATGATAAACTGATTTCTTCTTTGAAAAAATCACACTTGGATGGAGACCTCAATAAGCATTCCTAACTATTGTCTTATGACAAGGAATGTTGGTCAACCCAAATTAAATTTTGATGATAGTTCTGACAGAAGTAAACATCAAAAACGTCATCGCTACGAGAAGGACATTCTTCCAGTAACCTGGCTTACGCAACACAAATGAGCCTGCGATCTGAAGGATATGTTGAGGCAGCGAAAGTATTAAAGGAAATAACTACAATTTTACCAAAAGGGCATCAAGAAACAGAATTGCCTTAGATCAATATGAATCGAATCAAGCGCAGTTACTTAGTTGACCTAAAGCTCTTTCAACATTTGTAGAAGCCAAACTAACAAGGCACCAGTATCACATTATAAGAAAAAATGACCCAAATAAATTCCCTCCATATAAAACAATTCAACAAGCTAAGCAAGAATGTTATCCAAAGCAAGTATAACAATTACTGAACAGGCTGCAGAAGTCAAATTACAAGCTCTAATGGATCACACTGCTTTTTGAATTTCGCATTCCCAGGAAGATGATCTGAAATGTGAGGATCCCATCAAATAGAAACAGCTTTTTTAAATAAGTAAATAGGGTTTTGATAAAGCTTCTGAGCAGAGTAAATATAAACAGAAAACTCAGTTTAATGATGGAAGTATTTTCACCTCTTCTGTTGTCCCCATTAAACTTGTTAATGAATGGCCAGCAAATGTACAGACAACTATGGTTTATTATCAAAACCCAAGACCTTCATCCAACAGGTACTGCTGGCCCATCATATTTCAAATTGTACGTGAATCAAAGGAAGTTTCCAAACAAGAGAAGTATATTGACGAACAAATAACATCATTAAAGCTATCCACATACAAAGTGAATGATGCAGTTATTAAAATAATCCATATACTGTACTGTTATTTACAATGATCGATGGCACGGTTTGAAATTCTTTAACACAGACTTATACTCAAAAATATTTTGTCGGTGGGGTGCAATAAAAACAATTCAATGACTTAGAATAAGTGCAAAAAACGTGTATTTTTGACAAAAGCAGATAAGGTTTTGGAATATCGTTATTACATGCTTGTATATGGTTTTTTGAGCATTTGTTACATGAAGCCTACAAATTGCCTATTAAAAAAATGCCAAGCACGTGGAAGTTCTGATAAAGAAATAGTCAAACAGACAAAACAAAATATCCAAACAAAATTAAATATTATTTAGGCTTAATTGTAGATCAACCAAAGCCTGGATATGGAAATAGCAATGATGGCAAAACTGCCAAGAGTTTTTTGGCTATGCTGCTAAATCAGCTACAATTACTGGAATTGACTTTGAAATCATAAAACGTTACAAAATAATATTAGAAACATTGTGAAGTGGTCACCAGATTAACCTGGCCAAGTTTAGTACGTACAGTATTGAAACTGCTGAACTTTATGTGGTAAGATACTCATAGTATACAATGCCACCAACTGTGAACAAGGTATTGATCCATGGAATGGAGATAATACAAAATGCCTTGATCACCATTGGCCAACTTATTGAGGAAGCGCAGGAAGCCACGAACAAAGAATTTAAAAAGTACAGAGAAGACCAGTTTAGAAAATGTTCTCGCACTTCCTGCAATAAAGTCATTTTAAATTTGATGTTAATCAACTCGGACCCTTAAATATCAAGTTTACGAAATTGACCTAACAAATCGTTCAATCATTTGATAAGGAAACAATTGATATGTTACAGCTTGTGAATGACTTAAATGTCAGCTCTGAATCTGAAGTTACTTCAGATGTTTTTTCAGATAGTCAATATTTGTATTTTTATTTATGTTTGGATATACTTTGGATTGTTTGTTTAATTTGTGTTTGCACTTTTGAGTATTTTATCGACTTTACTTTGCAATTTCCATGCATTGGTCAATGCATGACTGGGTTAAATGTGATCATGCATTAAAATATGAGGATTTATTGACAAAACAATATTTGAGAGAAGTCATAAAATGCCATTAATTAGTTATTACATGATAATTATGCGTATAATGCAGTGAAATAATTGATGCCAAATTTCCGTGCATGCTCGTTTTTCCTGGTTGCTAAGTAGCATTTTTAGAGTTCACATAATCATTTCTGGTTGTCATTCACTTAGTCCTGCAACTTAAAAACGATATATGACTCAATCTACAGTACTTGGTGCTTATTTTGAATACAAATGCTTTAAAAAAAACATGGGGTACATTGGAACAGTTTCAGTTAAAATGTATTCCACAAGCTAACTATTTCAACAACACTATCTGAAAATGCTACTAATCCTTACAAATAACAATTAAACGCATAAATGCTGTTAAATTTAGAACTATGTAAATGTTATCCTTGGATTTAAACAAATTAGGCATGACTTCAATTGAAAAATGGTCAGAAACAGACACAGGCAGACCAATAATCCAGAAAAAATTATGATCATCTATGATATACCAGTAGTTGTTGCTACTGCCTTTTCACGAGACTTTACTCCAGCTAATATTTTGTTAGGATTTAGAGTTTTGGAAATATATCCCCCTTTCAACCAGAAATATTCACAGAAGATTTTCTGTCATTGAATGTTACCGGGAAGAAATAAATTCACCATTACATCGGGCAAATTGAGTCTCTTAATGAATTTTACCAGTTTCTTATTTTATTTTTAAAGAAATCCACAAGCAATTTGGGTTAAAATTTTCCTGAAGTTCCTAATAGAAACCAACATTTCATTGATGATATTGTTTTGCAACTTTCGAAACCACATTCAGCTAAGGGTTGGGGCAAGTTGAGTACTCTCAATAAAGTGATACACAGTGTTCTAATTCCAAAACATTCATACACATTTAAAGTATAAAAATATATAAAAGTATAAACTGAGCACGAAAATGCCAACAATTTTAATCGTTATCGTTGCAAAGCAGCATCTTTAAACATTGTCCACAATTTCCAAAATGATGTCCCTAAACTGTGCGATTCCTTTCCAAAATTCCTTTTGTAAACGTCTTAAGCCACTATAGAAATACATGTAAACGCCCTCCTGAGACGTTCTGGGAGAACAATTAAAACATTAGCTTCCCATAACCTAATCATTTGACTCCGTATTCTATTTTACTTGTTAATTATACAATCTAATTTAAAAGTCAGTCATTCCAGCTGCAAAGCCCTTGCATTGACTCTCGCCCCAACGAAACCACCATTCTAAACCAGTCAAGGTCGTTGAAGACAAAGAGTGCCTTTTCCTTGGAGAAGGGGACCCAACTTTAAGTTTGGATTACTTGAGGCACAAACAATGTGCAGAGTATACATATATATTCCCAAATAAACCTGCCCTTTCGGAAAAATTACACCCCCAAATTCTGATATATATAAGTTAGGCATTAAATATTCCCATACCAAAGACTGGATTATCCCGGAGGACGAATCGGAGAATCCGCAAGGCCTAAGGTCCCATACCCGCAGGTTAGATCCAAAAAAAATCTCTTGTTCCCTTTCATATAGGGGCTATTCTCCGTAGAAGAGCAGTTAATAATTTTAAAGACCTAAGATAAATTGAAAGCAGGATCATTATGTTCCGGGGGAAATCTTTTCTCTTTTTATTATAAAAGACACCCACCAGGCAGCGTTAAATGAGGACACTGATTACAAAGTCAGGAGACCTCAGCTTCACAACCGCAACAACCCTAAAAAGTGCTAAAAAGAATTCCAGAGGAGGAGCTGGCTTCATCAACCCCTCACCAAGCTACTGCAATTACCGGCCAATCAGCTTCCCTCTTAAGAGACCTTAAGCAGCCGAAATTTGCCACACCTCTAGTTAGCCAAGGAGAGAAAACATCAGGCACATCCAAACGATGAAAGCCACCTTGTTCGAAAATATTTCTGCAAACTTACACACGCACTTGGAACCTCATCAGGTCCCAAGCATGGGTGTCAGTAGTCACATGTTCCAGAAATAAGTAATATTTAATTTTTCAGGGTTGTGGGAGCTCATCCAGCAATCAGAGCTAGTCCTCACACGGAGAACTCCTCCTTTGCCGAAGCCATACCATTGCCAGTAGCTCACTTAAAGGTTCTAAAGGCAGCGGCCAGAAAACAAGACATGGCCCTAAATTCCCTGGTTCATCACTTGACATATCAATGCTTCAATGCCCTCTTCTCCACCAACTCACGCCGAGTGTTCCACATAGTCCGGCCACTCACTTGGACTCCGCTCTGGATTGTGTTTGACAAATATATAGACTACAGGAAGGGATCGACCATTCTATATGGGGTATGAAAAAGCCAGATTTTCCCTGTTCTGTAGAGTAGTAATTTCACATTTGATCTAAAGGAGTCTAGTCTTTTGCAAAAGTCTGCTGCCATCATGGGTCGAGCCTTTATATGCCGCATACAACTGGTCTTGAATAGTGGCCGAATATCCGATACCAATGCCCGGTTAGAAACCTGATGGGACCTCCTTATCCCTACACTTAAGGCCTCTTCTATTGTCTGATCCACATTATTATTCCTGAATAAAACCATAAATAGCTCCATCACCGACCCAACATAGGTACACTCTGTTAACATATGTTGTTCTCCTGCCTCAAGTGCTCCACAATTGGGGCAAACTGTGTTTTTTGGCCCGATTTTAAACAAAAAAATCGGCGTTTCCCCAACCGATCTTCGAAGTCTCCATGCTTTCCCTGAAAAACTGAGTGTAAGAATGTTAGAATTCTCTGGTATTATATTTTAAAAAAGTATCTTCCCCTGCGGGTGAGCCAAAAAATCTCCAACTCGTCCTAAGGTGATCCTGTCTCCGAAATAGCCCTAAATGTCTGGTGTCTCCGATCCCCAGGTAACATGTTCTTTATTAACTCATTCAAATCGTTAAATGTGGAAATTTACATTTGATTACGTAGCCTGCACTGACCTTTTGTCAACCTTAAATATGCTCTTACTAATACTTTTCGTAAAATTTCCCGACTCATAATTTTAAACTTAAACCCTTTGAACCGAGCATAAAGCCTTCAACAGCCAGGTAATGACGATGGTAGCCTTGCCTCTTCAACATGGGACACCCTTTGGAAAAAGGGGTTAATAGATATAATACATATACAGTATACATATATCCACCGAGCAAGGTGGCTGAGTGGTTAGCATCCTCGCTTTGCATTCGGTAGACCCAGGTTCGCTTCCAAATCCGGCTATTCTCTATTGTGGTTTTTTATGGTTTCCCATAATTTCTCCAGGCGAATGCTGGAATAGTTCCCAAATTGAATCGGCCATGACCGTCTTTCTTTCCTATCCCATCCTCCTTGTTAAGGTCCCAATTACGGGAAATATAATTTAATTGTAGTGTTGGGAACCATTATCTCCAGACTACTTAGTCTGACGTAATTTGCATAAAAATAATTGCCATTAGTTACACAGTGTTATATCAAATCGCATAACTTGTTTATTACAATCATTTGCTTATATTGATAGTCAATAACAATGAAATTAAACGTCATAATAATTAGAGTGTACATTAGAGATGCTTAGAGCAGTCGTAATTTCCGGGTGTACAAAAATAATAGTTCTTATAGATCACTAACAGAAGCTAGAATGTGAACACTGTAATAAAAAAATTTATCAAATACATGTAGGCTATGTTAGCCCATGCCTGCCTTGTTTGATTTATTTTATTTCAAGACGTTTTAAGGATTGTTACAGATTCTTTAGGTTAATTAATTTCCCACTTGGACTTACATTTTAAAATTCTCTTTAGATGGTGGCAAATGTAACACCTAATTCACCAGATGTGATGCATGGTATTATTGCAACAAAATTACTATTAAGGAAGGAAGACTTTTTCAGAGATCCTTCAAAACTCTTACAAGCAGCGGTGTTCTATATTGCATCCGATGGGAAGCATTTGCTCTCCTTGTAAGCTTTCAAGTAATTTTTGTACAGTTTATTTGTTTTGATATTAACACCATGTTTCTTCTGAACTTTGACAGCCAGAACTTGGGATCACAGAACTTAATACCAAAAAAACAGCATCCGAGATCTTACTCGCTTGCTATTTCCGGAAGGCGAAATTTAAACTACTTATGTACAAATGCTAACAGTTGTTCTAAAGTTTCTGGACGAACACCCTCTTAAATCTGGCATGAAGTAAGTCTTTAGTTTTTAGAGATTAACTCTTAAATCTTGAATCTAAACGTTTCTCAAAATATTTACCACGAGCATGATCGAGTGTGGTCAATACGTCGCACCGCCTGCACCGCCAGGAGCACCGTAACGTAAACGTTCTGAAGATTGTCATTTGTGAGAAATTTATCATGGAACGTATTGGTTTAGGAAAATGCAGTTCACGTCAATTGTTTGTGGACAATTGGAATTCGCTATTAGATTTCAAGATAATGCGTTCATTAGTGAAATGGGCAAAAAACTAAGACTAGGGGGTAAGTATTATACCTCAATGTATCATGAATAACAAAGATTTAATAGTTATTATGTGCGACCAGGTCGTCATTCCGGCATTTCCCCAATCAAAAAATATATATTTTGAAATACTCTGTTTTCTGATAATCCAAAAAATTCCTTGTGCCATCCATCTTGGTTTACCCAGGTAATTGCGAACCTTTGGCCTTTACTAATAAGGAATGACTATAAAACTACACCATTAATTATCTGAGTTGACAGCTAAAAACGTCAATAATATTTTTAACATATCAGACAGGAATTTGACCTGTGCCCATCAAAATGGCCACCCTGTCTGGCTAATAAGTATAAAAAGGCAGTAAGAAGCCACATCAGGATAGGAAGGAAGATAGACTCCAAATTAATGAAAGAAAGCAAACTGACTTACAAATTGTGAGCAGAATGGTGAGTCAACTTCAAGTAAATTAAGATTGGATAGTTGTTTATGAAATGGGTTGGGGGTCCCCATTTTAACTTTTAGGAGTTTGAATATTTTGAGTTTTGACTTATTTTTTGATTTCTCTTTCACGTTTGTATTACATGTATAAGCTTATGATATGCTAATTAAATAAGATTAAGTGCTCATTCACATTGTCTGGCACCTCACTTTAAATGTGCCACCTCCCACAAACTTGGAGACATTAAGGTTATGGATTTTGTTGATCGTTCTGGCTGAACCCCAGACATCTTTGAGGAGACTACTCTACACATCACTAGAACTGTAGTTTGTCAGTCTGCGGACCGGGAGGCTGTGGGTTATGACACTTGTATATATTTTGTAGTGCTTGAATGGATGCATCATACTTCGATTATTTATGGATAGGTAATCTTAATTTTGTTTTTTGCGTTTAGAGGGTTTCAGTAACTTCCGCAGCACTGATCTAATGTTCATAGCATTATTTGATTTATATTCTTTACACATCAAGCATTATTACAAGATTAGTTAAATAATAGCTTTAGACACCTCTATCAGTTGCAAAGTTATTACTAATTAGTTAATCAATATATTTAAAGTTGACTAAAAAATACATTTTTATTTTATTCTTTCAAATTCTTAGTTGATTGATGCACAAGTGTGAAACAAGTTTTAAGAGAGCCCACAAGATTAGAACTGTTTGTGATTTCTTGGCACGCCTGTCTATATTTATATATATATACACAAGTTTGGACGAGAAAATTTGGCAATGCACAGAATAAAGCTATCATCTGGAATATTGCTTGGGGGGGAGGAAATGGAAAATATTTTGCAAATTTGTATTCGGAAAACACGGAAAATTTGCCAATTCGTACTCGTGAACGTGGAAAATTTTGCAAATTAATACTCAGAAAATGTGAAAAAATGTGTAAATTTGTACATGGAAAATGTAGAAAATGTTGCAAATTTGTACTCAGTAAATGTGAAAAATTTTGAAATTTGTACTCCGGAAATGTTGAAAATTTTTGCAAATTTCCACTCGAAAAATGGGCCCTTAGCTAGACTTGTAGAAGTATTAATTTTGTATTGCCATGACTGCGTCGAATTTCCCTGACTTTTTCCAGGTCATTTTCAAGTTCCCTAACTTTTCCAGGTTTTCCAGGAAATCCTGAAATACATTAATATATTCATTTATTACATTAAAGTTGCAAATTATTGTCTGATCAGTGCAACCAAAACAAACAGGAAAGTTTTTTAGAAATAAAATAATTTTGGTGACAGTATATAAATTTTCTCTCGTGTATGCCTGCATTTAGAAATCCTCCAGATTGTTTATAAAAATAACAATTTTTTTGTAGACTATAGTCATGGTAAACTAAGGACTTGAATCATGTGCCATGAGGTGTTTTTCATTAAGTGGAAAGCATGCGCCATTCATTCGATTTCTATCACGTGTAATTGTAAACACAGATCAAGAAATTTTTAAAATTATTTAAATCTTATTTTTAGGATCATTACGACTAGTGGAAATTGCAATTAGCAATATTGATTAAACATAAGGAAAAATACATTTAATAAAGATACAAAAAATCAATGAAAATGACTGGGGAATTGGTTAATTGGGAATGCGACATTATTGTTCTGATGGAGAATAGTGTTAAAATGCGTCATTGCACACGCAAGAGCTGTGACATTTGTCGCCATATATTAGAAAATCATACCCTCGTGACTGCTGGTAGACCCTCTTAAGCTTCAAGATATTCAATTTCGAAAAAATGTTGAGGTCCACACTAATGTGGTGGTAACTACCGAATAATTTAGGTTGATGGATTACACCCCCTACCACGGGACGCACGGGGTCCCGGCTAAACAGCTGATGACAATGACGTTAGCCGGCAAGGTCCTCAAAACATTAACATGAATAACATTGATGCCTGCTCTCAATATAGTTCATTCCTTATTTCAGCAGTTTGCTTCCTTCCGTACATAAGCACTCACAAGAAAAATTTGAAAATCGAAAAAAAACCTTAAGTCAGCAAAAAGGACAAGATTCTATATCAGTGATAATTTAAAAGTAAAGACAGATGAAGCGAACATAAGAAACTAGCAAATGCTTCACCATCAGGATGATGAAAGAGCACATGGCTCTGTTGCTCAAAAACTTTAGAGCAATTGATCGAGCGAATATATGAAATTAAGTAAATTTCATGAGGCAAACAAAGCTTTCTTAGGAACTTGTTAAAAACATGCAATTAAGAGTGAAGAGGTCATCCTGAATACAGCTCAAAATGAACAACTTTCCAGCAATATACCCAAGCTATTGAAGGTCATGAGTTGCTTATTTAGGTGGGGAGATTAGATTTTGGGCAGCATTCACAATAATCTGGTTAATTGCATATGTATAGGTGTAGTCATACATGTATAACGTTTTTCGAATTAAGACTTACATGCTTATCATCAGAAATGTTATATAATCAGATGGTGGCCAACAATCTGAAAATTACTGATTTTTGAACTAAAAACTAACTCTTACCTCTAATTGTAACTGCTAATAACAAGGAACATACAATAATCCTACAAACAATTACTTTGCTGATTTACATGAATTCTGCAACAGACATACATGTGCAGTAGTTTGCATTACATTTTCCCTTACTAGATGTAAACATAGATACCTTTATCATAACTTGTGTCACATGTCATTTGCTAAATGGCGCCATAAATGACCTTACTTTATAATTGATGTTATTTTAGATCAGGTCCTTAGAAGCAATACGAAGAAAAACAGCATTTATAGCAAAGAATTGTCACAATGGAAGATGAATACAAAGCAAATAAAGGTGCTCCGGTGAAAGACAGGGGGGAAAATCGGATAGTCCACGAGGCAACAGGCCGCTGATTTGTTTTCAACTTGCTCAGAACTAAGAATGGTTGTGTAATGCATGACAAGTTATTTATCTTTTAAAGTACAGGTGTATGTGGCATTTGCCTAATGTTATCTATACTGATAAAAATTGATGTGTGTGTGTCTGTGTGTGCTGATGATGTGGCAGGTTAATCCGATTAACTGATTCTTTAACAAAATATGTCCGATTAACCATTTATGTCCGATTAATCCTTAACAAATTGTCCGATTTTTCCAAATAACCAATTATGTCTGATTAACTGATAATGTCAGATTAATTTTTAATAAAATGCTCGATTAACAACCAATTATGTCCGATTAATCGGTTAATTCCGAAACTTCGGTACGCATTTTTCCCGCATTTCCCAGCTATTTCTTCCTCTCGCTGATCTTTTTCCTTGCGCATGGACACGTGATCTTTATTTCCAACGTTTTCGCTTAAATTAGAATTTCACGAAAATTTCTAATTTGAAGTTATTTCTTATAAAAGTTCATTAAGATTCCAATGTAAAATTGACTATCAGGATTTTTCAAAACCATCTTTACCAACAACTAGCGATCTGCATTCCCTGAACCTGGACAGAAATTGAAAATCTTTAACACGTCATCTCATGACTAACGTCTAATTTAGTTAGTCATCAGTCATGGCTCTTCCGTACTTTTGATGATTGATAAGTCGTGTATTGTGTATTGTACCGTGTGAGACAATACAATGTTCCAACAATTAATGAAGTGGCTATCCTCATGGTCGGCAAACAACTCAACTCGCGTGACATAGTTCTTCATCGCACGGATGGTACTCTTAAGCGAGTCTCTGAAAATCATCGTCGGGAACAACTCAACTCGCGTGACATAGTTCTTCATCGCAGGGATGGTACTCTTAAGCGAGTCTCTGAAACTCATTGCTCATGCGATGCATTGCAATATCCAATTTTATTCTGGCAAGGAGAAGATGGGTATTATTTCAACATCAAAATGAGAAATCCACAAACACTAGAGAAGACCAATAAGAAGATCAGAGCCATGAATTACTACTCATATCGATTGATGATTCGTGAAAACCAAGAAAATCACATTTTGAAATGTTGCTAATTGTTCCATCAATACATTGTCGATATGTATGCAAAAATTAAGAGCGAACAACTTCTCTTCCTTCGATTAGCTCAAAACAAACTACGCTCAGAAGAATATATCCATTTACGCGACGCAATTGCTACTGATGGCAATCCCAATGACCTGGGAAAAATAGTTATACTTTCTAGGAACCTTCACAGGAAGCCCACGGCACATGCATGAATACGCTTAAGATGCAATGACTTATGTTCGCCCATACGGCCGTCCAGATTTTTTTATAACCTTCACATGCAATCCTACGTGAAATGAAATTAAACCACTTCTGTTACCTGGACAAACATCTTCCGATCGCCATGACATCATCGCACGTGTCTTTAAACAAATATTGAAATCTATCATTGATTTCATTGTGAAACATCAGGTTTTTGGGGAGACACGTTGTTGGATGTATTCCATTAAAAATAAGAAAAAAGGCTTACCGCATGCACACATTTTAATTTGGTTGACCAACATAATTACACCAGACAAAATTGATAAAGTCATCTGAGCTAAAATACCAGATGTCGACATTGATCCAGGCTTATTCGAAGTCGTAACCAAAAACATGATTCACAGTCCATGTGGTGTAATCAACAACAAATCTCCGTGCATGAAGGATGGAAAATGCACGAAACGCAATCCAAGAAACTTACACACTGAAACTATCACTGGAAATGATGGATATCCACAAAGTACGCAACAATGACCTTGAAGTCGATAACCGCTGGGCTGTGCCGTATTCACCATTACTCTCAAAGACCTTCAAAGCACATATCAATGTTGGATATTGCAATTCAGTTAAATCGATCAAATATATTTGCAAATATGTCAACAAAGGAGTTAATATGGCAGTTTTTCGAGTGAGGAATGCATCTGCACCAATTGATAAAATCGAACGAAATCAATTGGGATGCTACATTAGCAGCAATGAAGCTGTTTGGCATATTTTCTCATTTCCAAATCATGAACGTCATTCAGCAGTTCTTCATTTGGCAGTGCATCTAGAAAATGGACAGCGCTTGTATTTTACAGTGGAAAATCTACATGCAAGAACATTAACACCACCACACACAATGTTAACTGCATTTTTCTCAATGTGCACGAATGATTTCTTTGCAAGAACACTACTTTACTCAGAACTGCCAAAATACTACACATGGAATGCGTTAGCAAAAATGTTTCAACGCCGTAAACAGGGCAAACCAGTTGAAGGACATCCCAATATATATTCGCCTGACACATTAGGCCGCCTCTATACAGTTCATCCAAACAATCAGGAATGTTTTTACTTGCGCTTACTGTTAGTAAATGTCCGTGGAGTGAAATCCTTCCAAGAACTGAGAAGAGTAAATGCTGAAGTATGTGCCCCTGTCGAGAAGCTTGCCAAAAATAATATCTTCTTGAAAACGATGCCCATTAGGAGACAGCACTCGCTGATTCATCGAATACTGCTCAACCACAAAAAATATGCATGTTGTTTGCGATAATATTGACAACATGTTTCCCATCCAATCAGAAAGGTCTTTGGGAAAAATACAAAGATTACATGACTGAACCATCCTGCATCGTTTGCGAGCAACGAATCCAGAGATGCAATTCTCACCAAACATGTATAATGAGGCATTGGTTTCAATCAAGGATATATGTTTAGCAATCGCTAACAAAGGATTGGTGCAATTGGGATTGTGTGCACTGAATCGAACTGCAAATGACGCTTATGATCATGATTTGCCACGTAAACACACTTCGATATCGATCTTTTGCATACATTTGTTGAAAATAATCTTCCAAAATTGCTTCCAGGACCACGCATTGTATATGACACAATCATGCAAACCATTACAAATCAGAGCGGCAGTTTTCACTTCCTATATGCGCCTGGAGGTAAAGGCAAAACTTTCCTCATTTCACTAATTTTGGCAACCATACAATCACAGAAAAAAATTGCACTGGCAATTGCATCATCTGGAATTGAGAAACACTTTTAGATGGTGGTCAAACAGCACATTCAGCACTAAAAATTCCGTTGAATTTGCAAACCATTGAGACGCCAACGTGCAATATCACCAAAAATTATGGAATGGGCAAAGTTCTCCAAACGTGATCTAATCATATGGGACGAATGCACAATGGCTTACAAAAAAAGCATTAGCAGCACTTGATCGTACATTGCAAGATTTGAGGAAATATAAACAGCCCTTCGGTGGAGCACTTATTTTATTGTCTGGTGATTTTCGACAAACTCTGCCAGTTATACTATGCTCAACACCCGCAGATGAACTCAATGCATGTCTCAAATCATCCCTTTTTTGGCAACATGTAAAGAAATTGACTTTACAAACTAACATGCATGTTTAACTACAAAATGCTTCATCCGCCGAACGTTTTGCAAAACAATTGCTGGATATTGGAAATGGGAAGATGGCAATCGACAGATCTACACATTGTATGACATTGCCAACAGATTTCTGTGTTATGACATTAACATGCCATTAATACATGCCATTAATATGCCATTTGAATTCAAACGTTTACAGTTTCTAGTGGGACCCGCTTTTTTAATGACCATAAACAAAGCACAAGGACAATCACTACAAGTTTGTGTGCTGCATTTGGAGAATCCGTGCTTCTCACATAGACAATTGTATGTGGCCAGCTCACGTGTTGGAAAACCTTCAGATTTATTTGTGTACGCAAAAGACAGAAAAACAAAAAATATCAACTTTACATGAGCAATTGAATAAATAATAAAATTGCAACGCATGCCAGGACTAGCAAGTAAAAAATGTGCACTTTAATTTTTCTTCAGTTTTCATCCAACCAGACCAAACCACAGCATCGCGTGCCTGGGAACAGCTAGTTGTTGTATAAAAAGGATGTTATCTTTTGAGGCAAGGTAAAAAAAAATGTTTAATTTCAGAGCCGTATGAGGTGATGCTCAATATACGTCAAGATGGATCAATGACATCTGAAACATCACTTTGTCCAACAGAAAACATTGATGAAATGACATCAATAGATGGTGCAAAACCACCTACACCAACACCATTACCAGAAAGCACCATAAAGATTCCTATAGACCTACCAGTAAGTAACTTTTATGTCATTTTAAAATCTAAGTCAAACATCCATATGCTCCTTAAGCAGTCATTACAGCCAACCAACCAATTCAAACGTTTACAATATTTGTTTGAACATTGCAGAAAGGACAACACAGCTGAAAAGAGTAGCTTTAGCATACTTCGAAAAGTAAGCAGAACAAGATGCAATTTTCCAAGAAAAGCAATTGAATCTTGAAGAGAAAAGGTTCAAATTAGGAAAAAAAAAGGTTACAATTCGAAAAAGACAAGTTTGAACTAAAGAAAGAAAAATGCAAGGTCAAATCAAGAGATGGAGTAAGCTCAAAACAAGGTATTCCTTGAAATGGTGCAATGTGGTTCTTCAGAAGTTTAGTTTCGGAAAGCAAAAAACTAATTTTTGTTTGTGTAAACCATATTCACGCTTTTTAAAATCTGTTTGCCTCCAAGCAACCACATCTAACGAAAAATCAGTCTCTGAGACTATACTTACATTTGAAATACTGTGGTGCAACCTCATTTACACTGATTTATTTATACAAATGTCGATGTGTACATTGTTTAAACCTGGTATGTTTTTCCAATAACAAATTAGTTGTTGAAACTATTTTGATGTTCTTTTGAATACGATTTGTTTCAATTGGTGTTATTTTCAAATGTAAAATTCCACAAAAAGATTAAGAAATGTGATTCTCAATGTTTTGAGGAGACAAAACATATACATCTACATATTACATATGTATATTTCTTAAAACTATTAAGGAAATCAATGTAAATATTTTAAACTACATATTAGGAATGTAAATTATTACCATTACAAGAAACTGCATTACATACCTTGTATTTGTGCGGCGCTTACATGCACAAATTGCATCTGGAATCTCTATTGTGGAGGCCCTTAAATGAGCCAGGGAACGAAAAAATGGAAGACAGAAAGGAGTTTACCAGCTAGGTCAACACGTTTCCAGGAGTCAGCTGCACATCATTTATGTGCTGTTAACAGAACATTATGTTCCATTGTCTTCAAGACAAATCGAACTGAAGATGTTCACGGTGCTGGTGGAAGTGAGGGCATGGTGCTGGTTGCCACATTGTCTATGGCTTTGGATGGCTTAAAGTTGCCAACATTTACTGTGCATTCATTCATACTTAAGGAACGTTCAAGTACACAACTAACGGTACAGGTGCAATACTTAAATACTCTGCATTTTAGCAGCCAAACAGACATGTAAGAATTTTACAGTAACTCTGCCATGTCATACATCGTACCTACTTCTTGCCATAGTAGTTTTTGATTTTTTCAATCTTCAAAAGCAAATTTGTTGAACTTTCGAAAGCCACAACTCACGACCTGACGAAAACTTACCATGGATATGTTACAATTCTCTTGTAATTCAGTCAGTCGATTGCCTGCCAATGGGTTGATCAGTAATTCTCTCAGAGGGTAACCTTGGTCACCATAAAGACAAAATCACCTTCCAGATAGAAATGTTGCAGACATCTCCAACTCCTCCTATGTGTATGTATCTTGAAAGATCCCTAGAGAAGAATAAATAGACATTTAGTAAGAAAGTAAGGCAACATTACGGTGAAATTCAGATAACTGACAACCATTAAAAACAGGAAAAGTGCACAGGTTTTCCATGCCATGTATGTTCTCAGTAATATTTTGTTGAATCCTGGCCTCCTGCCAGGATATGGGCCATGAAGTTTGCTAATAATCCCATTCGGACAAAGAATCTACTGATATTTCCTGCAATGCATACGTCTGTGTCCTGGGAAATAGTCTTGCTGAATGACACTAGGTCTGCAAATTCCCCTTGCTGTTCCATTGATAAATCCCCAGCAAAAATGAAGTGGCATATTTCTTGCTTGATAGCCTGTAAAAGTGAATGCGTTCAGTGATAGATTTACTTGAAGTACTGTTCAATCCGAATTTCTAACCTTTGCGTATTCCTGCATTTTATTTTATTAATCAATGGCAAGTTTCCTATATGTTCAAGTAGAAGGTCTTCATTACGAAGTAGGACACGCATGACATTGTTGGCAACTTGTGACAAGAAAGGCATTGACAATCCAAATATCACGACTATTCGGATATGCCAGTCTTCACAGCAAAATGCACAGCCCTTTCTGTCCTACAATGTCTGTTGTGTAAATTAAATTAAATTAGTTTGAATAAATGTGTAACTTGCCTATCATTTTGAAATAAAAGTACATCCTTTCATAACGTGAGGTATTTATGAACATTTAGATGTACAAGACATTAATGAATGAGACTATAAAAACGTACCAGAGACTCAAATGGTGGCTGATTGCGACCACATCAGGTATTGCTAGCAAGTTTGCCAATACTGGAATGTCATCATTCTCAAATAAGAAATTTAAAGTGCACTCTGCAGGAGTAAGATGGTCCAGATTCAGGCGTCCATATCGTCGACTTCTGAGTCTTTGTGGTTGCTAATGTTTAGGCAATCCAATTTGTTTAAAAACAGCATCTTCAAAATCATCAACATTTATTTATCCAAAAGCATGAAGTGGTAGGAGGTGATCAATATTTCCTAATTTGTTTATAAATCCCACCATAATGCAATGAATCATTTAGTCATTTAGATGTAACATGGCGCTTCAAACAAAGTTGTTTCCGTAAGGGGCCATTAAAAATAAAAATCTACAAACTTTGTCCATCACTGGTCTCACCGTACTCCTACGTAAAAAACCTAAAACAGCTTGTATTTGAAACATTATCAAGGTGTTGCAAATTTTTACTCAGAAAACAAAGTTTCTACTCTGAAAATGTTGAGCATTTGGCCAATTTCTCCTTACAATCTGTTGGCAAGTTTGCCAAATTCTCATTGTAAACTCTTTTAAATGTTTAATATTTGCATTTGGGAAAATGGGGAAATTGTGGCAAATTTGTCCTTGGGAAAACATGGAAAATATCTTAAAGATTACCTTGGAAAACGTTGCAAGTTCTGCAAGTTTCAGCTTCAAAAAATAAACATTTCACAACTATGTAACACTGATGTTTTAAGTTATCTGACTTTTCCAGGTATTCCACAACTGGAGCTACCCTGTTAACAACTTTCCCAAGTTATATCGTCCGGCATTTTGAATGTTAGGTATTTCAAAAATCGTTAAGTTTCGTTGCCGAAAAATTGGCTTTACTTTCCTCGTTTTGATTCGTCCGACATTGCATTGACTAAGGTTGAGAATGTACAATTTTTAGGTATGCCTACCCAGACTCCCAAGATGGTGGGTGATAACGTGTGGAACTGGGCTTATGCTTTGCTAAAACTGTCCAACTGTCATGAAACGATATTGACAAAGCTAAAGGACATTATGGGTCAACTTAACAGGTTTACAATACGTTACACTGCTGTAACATTGCGGTATTTGTGATTTACGGTTTTCTAGATGTCCCTATTAAGTTACCCAAACGAGTCAAAATTACAATATCACGATAATTAAGGGGGACTCCTACGGCATGATTTGCACCCACTCACTCCCCCATTGGGTCGTTCTAAAAATCGACAAAAGCAAAAAACACCCCAAAAAGAAGAAACAAAAATTTTACCCAAATCGGCGACGTATTCTCTCGAGGATGAACTATTTATTTTAACTGTTTATGTATCAGTTAATTTTAAAATAATTATTATAGATGACACCTTAGCTTTGAAAATATCCCGCTAGATGGCCCGCCATGTACAGCGTAAGCGGTGTCTGCTTTTCGATGTGAAGATCGTCTCGCCCCTTTCTCAGCTAATTTCGATTTAAGTACTTTTAGTAATGCATTTATCAGCAAAAAATAGTAGATCCTCCTTATTACTAAATAATTTATTAAGTACAATTGTAACATTGTATTATTTCATCATCTTATTTTAGCGGGTCTTATCAGAAATTTAAATTTCTGGAAATAAATGTTCGAATGCCATTAGTGTGAGCAGACGGCATAGGTGATTTTACCCTGAACAATGTGCCGAAATGCCTTTTCAGTCCACTATCTCCATCATGCCACTGCGCATACCGTGCGTTCTTCTTTTACCGTCTGTAAAGGTAGGTTTAATGAATTAATAATACTTGTAAAAAGGGGGGCGATTGATCGTATCTCTAAGTATATGAATGTGGTGAACTGTAAAAAATTATACTCATAATAGCTAAATACCTTCATGATTGCTTTTGTAGTTGTGTAAGCTAACACGCATACACATTTTCTTTGTTCAAATCACCGCTATGAAAGAGCTCTTCACATTCGGCGCGCCTACCTGAACAGGTTTTGTTCCTAAAAGTTTGTATCCAATTTTTCAAAGAATGATGTAAATATTTTCATTTTTTAATTTCCAAACTGAATGGGTTTCAATAATATTAACAATACATTACATCCCTGAGATTTTCATTAAAAAGCCTTTAAGGGTGAGTTTTATGTTTGTTGTCACGGAGTGACGAACAGTTTTAGCAGGGGGGTGTGACAACCCTGAGGAATGTTTAGGCGGGAAGATATGGAATCCCGGGATTATGTAACATACCTAAAGGTAGGAGGTTACATAATACGAATAGGAATGTAAACGACCCTGATAGGGGGTGAAAGGAATGAGATGGGAAAGATATAAAAGGCTAGGAAATAGAGAGAGACAGGGCAGTCGGCTGACGGGTCTTGCCGTGTCAACATCTGTGCTGGGTTGTAAGTATAGGATCCAGGAGCCTGGGCCCTAAATACTTTATATTGGGTTGCTTGGGGTCCTGAGGGGAATACGGGGCGTCTAAAAAAGGTAGAGACTGAGTGGATGTGGGGAGGATTAGGATGGAGTGATCAGAGATCCCCAAGATTGGGGGATACTGAAGTTCCCTGTAGTTAGGGACGGGTTGTGGAAAGTAAAGTAGAACTGATAGTGGAGATAGCGGTGACTAGCATGTGTATTAATAACTTCCTCGTTGATTGAAATAAACACTGTTTCCCCTTAACGGAGATGTGTGGTTTGTCATTTTGGGGATAAGGGGATCTTAGTGTGACAATAAATCTGCGATCCGGGCGACGGCTCGCCTCACAACATATAACTAAAATTAGTCTTAAAATCGTTCACGCACTGATTAATAGGAATGCGTACAGTTTGCAAAAGGAAACATAATCGTCAAAATTCAAGTGCAGTTTACATGAAACACACATTGTTATGAAAAGGGATAACGGATCCCCTACCTAAATCGCTGTTGGTTTATTCATCATCATAAAAAGTGGATAGGGAGGATAGAGGACAACCCTTGTTCACCAGCTGGTCCATGAACGGGCTACCGCAAGTTTGTTTTTTCGACTAAAAAGTTATTTTCTTGCCCATGTTATGGCCAATAGGCTACTTCCCAACTGGCTTTTTTGAGTTTTCGGAAAAATCACATCTATTCTGAGCTCATGAGACGACGCGACACCCTCGACTCCGCACCCTTACAGTGAGGAAAAAAGTCCTTCAACACCCTGGAAATGTTGAATAATATATATAATTTATTTCTATTTAGCACTTTTTCAGGTTTGTTTATTTGCAATTAAACATAACTTGTACTCACCCTGTATATTTAGATACACCATGTTGGGAAAGTCAATTCTGTGAAACTGGAATTAGCACTAGCAATAGTATATTGGGGCCAAATTACTATGGGTTTCATTTTAGACCTCTAAATATTAACATTCAACCTGCAGGTTATTTTGTGTACAGTTCTATTCTGTAATAGTACGTATACAGTTTCTCAAATTAAGTAGTGACAAAAAAGGCACGTACTGTATGTCAGTAATGACTTACGTTATACATTGTACTTGTCAATATACTACACGTACAGTCGCTACAAAAATTATTTGCATTACCCATTTTACAAGGTTAATGAAATACTTATATATACAGTATAGTTCTGTAAATCCTGATTTATAAATTTAATTCTCTGTGTGAAGAGAAGGTGTAGTACATCCACACGTGTTCTAGCCTTTATGGTATCATGATTAAAAAAAAATGTATATCACTTCTTTATTCCACCACATCTCAAACTCATGACATTGCCAGCTCTATG
This sequence comes from Ommatoiulus sabulosus, assembly GCA_034697705.1. Taxonomy (NCBI): domain Eukaryota; kingdom Metazoa; phylum Arthropoda; class Diplopoda; order Julida; family Julidae; genus Ommatoiulus; species Ommatoiulus sabulosus. Next base: position 4,363 of record JAQGAO010000880.1, on the reverse strand, counting down.
CTAAACTCCATGGAGCAAGTTTTTTTGGTGAAAAGTAATCGTGGTTTTTTTAATACCTCTTATTTGGAATTTTTCCAGTCATATTCATTGTCAAAACCTTCTCTGATTTTATCACCAGGTGTTTGGGAAAACATTTATTAAACTCCTTTTCACTTAAAAATGTTTTTCCAAAAACATCTCGGTTTTAGATGGGCGAGATGACAAGTGCTAGAAGTAGAACCAGCTCCTTTGTTGTGCAAAGAATTATTGTACAATGATGTTCTTCTTAGTTTTCATCATGGAATTATGCAAATTTAAAAAGTAATATTACTTCCCTGCATTCAACATACATGTATGTACAAGATAGTTTGTGCAATATGCAAGAATAAAGATAAAAACAAGTAATACCATGATCTTGACTGACAATAGGGATCAAAGTGTATTTGAAATTCGGTGAAATCACTTTGGTCTTGAGAAATGCTAAAAACAAGTATAATCCAGCCGACATTAAACAATTTTAAAAATGGCATTTTAAATTAAATGGTGTCAAACTGAGGCTTCAATTTATTAGGACTCAGGTATGGACCCCATGTGGCGGGTGTCCACCCTCCTATTTTACAGCGCCAGTGGTCCATAATGGGTTGCACGACAGATAGCTCTTTATGTCCTTGACTTAAATGTTCCTGACTCGAAAATAGTTGATCAAACTCGTCATTTCAACACCAAAAAAAATCGTTTGGAGTCGAAAAATCTCCGGAAATTCAGCGCGATCCCTTAGGGCTCGATCCATTAGCTTACAGACTGTGATGAATTACTTATTTCCCCAATCAATTACTATTTTTCTTCCTCATTTATGTAACGTTTATAGTGTCATGCAGAACATTTAACATTGTGACTGGATTATCTTTCATTTGTTTCAGTACTCAATTTATTGAAATAATTTCATTATTTAGTAAATTATTTGACATTTTTCTCAACACAATTGTATATTTTGCCAAATCTATGATCGTTCATAGATGCACCTTTAAACTTGTTCCCTCCAGTGCTTTAAAATATGTAAAAGTAAGGTAACTATATAATGTCTTCTTGTAGATTCAAGGAAATATTCCAAAAAGCAAGTACAGTTATGAAAGGTACAATAACATGTTGGGGAGTACCATGTTAAACTATCTTCTTAGCTGTATATTAAGATACATATGTTAATAAATCTAGATGAAAATTTGGATAACCTACTGCATTACATATAGTTTTTCTTTTCTATTAGATTTAAATTTGGAAAATGGGTAACAAGAAAGGTTCACGTAAAAGAAAAATGCTTGAAGTAAAAGGTCTAAAAACACACGAATGATTTGGCAAAATCGCAAAAACTTAGCTACTGTTAAAGCACGTTTGGTAGACACTAGTGATCTGGGTTTGATAATAGCACATAACCAGCAACAACCTTCCACATCAACGATAACTGGAAATGAACAGAATTCATCAGAATCATTGGTGATTGGTGTTAATGTTGCTACTGAGCCAATCGATCCATCCTCATCCACGGCCATAAAGATACATGAACGTGAACATTTGGAATATGAAACCTTTGAATTTGGTGTAAATGTACCAGCTGTGCATAACGTTCCTTTCACATCGACACCAGAAGACATTCCACCAGACGTTTCATGGGATATCTCATCTGTATCCCTAACATCAAATAGTGAGATACAGGATGAATCTACAAATGTATCAGAATACTTAAAGTTAAGTTAAAATGATACAGCTAAGCAGAACACTCCTTCCAAAGAACATAGTAATCCAGTGGAAGTTTCTCTGGCCACTGGAACCATCTCATTCACGTAAACTGACGATGGACTTCGTGAAGAACAAGGCGAAAACTATGCATTTGGGTGAACATCTTGCACCAGAGCAGAGCACTCCTTCCGAAGAAGACAGTAATCCAGTGGAAGTTTCTCTGGCCACTGGAACCATCTCATTCACGTCAACTGACGATGGACTTCGTGAAGAGCAAGGCGAAACACAAGCTATGCATTTGGGTGAACATCTTGCACCAGAGCAGAGCACTCCTTCTGAAGAAAACAGTAATCCAGTGGAAGTTTCTCTGGCCACTGGAACCATCTCATTCACGTCAACTGACGATGGACTTCGTGAAGAACAAGGCGAAACACAAGCTATGCATTTGGGTGAACATCTTGCACCAGAGCAGAGCACTCCTTCCGAAGAAGACAGCAATCCAGTGGAAGTTTCTCTGGCCACTGGAACCATCTCATTGACGTCAACTGACAATGGATTTTGTCAAGATCCATACCAATCCCTACGTAAGGAGATGGGTGTATATGTTACACCTACCAAGAATGTTCCTTCCTCATCGGCACCAACATCATGGAATACATCAAATGCACACATTGAGCAGGACATGGTAACCGAACAAGATTTACCAGATGGGCGCTTCATCTGTGACCTTAAGCACCTCATAAAAGAAATAAGAAAAGTAGAATCCTACACAAGAACTTGTGGGAAAGGGAGGCTTCTTTTTCAAAAAGCCCACATAAAATGTCTCTCTTGCAATCTTCATTTTCGTTGCAGTTCCGCTAAATGCAAAAAAGTAATAAAAGTGAAAACTGATAGCAAGCCTGATGAAGTAACGAAGCTGTCGGTTTTGGGGGCCATAACCACAGGTAGCGGATTCTCTCAAGAAGAAGAGAAATTCAACACCATGGATATGGTCTACATGAACAAGAACACCTTTGCGAAATATGAGAGAGAAATTAGAGAGTACCTTAATAAAAACAGCGAAGATGTCATGACTGATGCTGCAAAAAAAAAAACCTTAGCGCAAAGGCGTGGAGATGTCAACGGAGAATACTTTTGCATCAGTGTAACTGTTAATGGTGGTTGGTGCAAATATAGCTACGGAAATGGCTTCAATGCTTCAAGTGGCGTTGCAGTCATCGTCGGAGCTGCTACTAATAAGGTACTCTACATGGGAGTAAAAAATAAAGTGTGTATGATCTGCAAAGCTATCGAAGGTAAAAGAAGAAAGAAAAGTGAACATTTTTGCTGAAAGAATTGGACAGGCCCATCCACAAAAATGGAAAGCGCCATCATCGTGCAAGGATTACAGTATTTGCAGGAGATGAACAAAATTAAATGTGTTTGGTTAATTGGCGATGGAGATGCAAACACGATGGTGCGAGTCTGGGAACAAGTAAAATACGGCAACGCGATACATAAAATTGAGTATTGGAGGGCTCTTGAAAGGGTGCAGAAAAATGCCACGCTATTCCATGGAAAGGATGGGAAATTTGCAAGTGATGGTCTTTTAAAGAAGATGCCTAAGCTGGTATGTGGAGCCAGATCGGCACTCAGGAATCATGCCATTTCCATTAACAGCACACCCTAAGATGAAAATTTGAAAAACCTGATAGCTAAACTTAGAAATGGGCCTGACCACGTCCTTGGAAAACATGACAGCTGAAAATCATTCTGCAAAAAAGATGGAAAATGCGATCCAGGTCTGTCTGAGGCATTGATTGACACTGGTATTTACAACAAAATCCGCCTTCAATTAAACAAGATTTTGGTCAACAACACAAAATCCCTCATCTACAATGCCACCAATAATCAAGCAGAGTGTTTTATGTCTTTGCTCTGCAAGATGATTAGTGGCAAGAGGGTCGACTTCTCAAAGGCAGGTAGTTATAGTAGAAGAGCCGAAGCTGCGATGCTGTGTTATCAAAAGCAAGAAAAAGGTGCCCAATCAACAACCATCAAAAAGATTTTGGGAAGGAGTCCGGGTGTAAATTATAAAAGATTAATTGCACGAAAAACCAAAGAACGTGAACGCAAGTTAACATTTCGTGCAGACTCTAGAGGTCGAAGGAGAAGTCTAGATTTTGTACAAGAAGGCGGAGATGCAGCTATGGTGCACAGCCAGAAAAGGAAGACATGGATGACCAGACATTCAAGATGCTTTCTGTTAGCGTAGAGCGTGGTTCGAGATAAATAATGAAGTGGCAAACTGGCTGAAGTGAAACACATGTAGACCACTCATAGTGGGATCGAAAGGCGAAGTGATTTGGACCACACAGGTCCCTGGTATATATACCATATACTGGCATGAACAGAATGTTTCGGAATGCCAGTGTGTTGCCAAGAATGCAAGGACAGAATGTTAATTGGTGACAAAGAATGTTAGTTGCTAAGGTAATAGGAGTGCATTCCCTAACACCCTCTCTCACTCCGATCGACAGGTAATGGTAACATTCGAACATCAAAATAGAAAATGAACAACATAATGATACGCAAAAGTTAAACAATTGACTATTGAAGCCCGAATCCACTGCATAGACGCTCGAAGGTCAGTCGTGGCAAAGGCTTCGTC
>JAQGAO010000879.1:0-28610 GCA_034697705.1 Ommatoiulus sabulosus | reverse complement strand
ACTTTGCCTGACTTTTCTTTAAATTTTGACAAAGTTGCCTGACTTTTTCAGTTTTGCCTGACTTTGCCTGACTTTGCCTGACTTCGCAGGTCAGTGGCAACCCTGTATATAAAGAAGAGCTGTATGTTCCGAGCGTTGTGGATGGATGGATTGATGCATGCCTGGTTACGGGGCAGCGGTTATACGGAGCCCCGTAGCAGAAGATTACTTTTTTCTGCTTTTCGTTTTGTACGTGATGACGCTAAACGCGTACAAAACGAAAAAAAAATCTTCCGCTACGGGGCTCGTATGTTTTGTGGTTCGTACCGGCCTACTTCGTCCTATAGTACAGCCCAGGAATAGCCGGGCAAACCAGCTGGTAAACTAATAAATTACACCCTTAGAGCATGCACCTTTATCTTTAAATATTTCTAAATCTTCATTTTCTGGTATATTTTAAATAAAAACAAATACATGAAAATGCTGTTAATTAGCAATTTTTTAAAGAAAACAATTTTATGCCTAAATCTTTTCGGCATTCTTCCTATACAGAATTGACCTTCTTAAACAAATCTAAACTCCTTCAACACATCTAAAAGGTTTGTTGTTATAAGGTTGAAAAACTTTTGATTCATGCAGCAACGGTTTATCGTTTGAATGAAAATGAGTTTCGACTTCCGTCACCTTCAACATCTACTCGCAATGTAAATAATGCAGCAGCTCCGGGAGCTCCTCAGGTGTGGCTTTTATCGATTTTCCGACTATTATTTTCTGAAAGATGCACGCACGCATAAGGCGCGGCATGAAAATTAAATATGGCGCGTGCGATGAATATAGGCCTACATGTATACGTTCGGAAAATGAGAAATTCCGCTCGCAGCACCGCCAAGGAAATGAGGAATTGCACGCGGTGTTCGATAAGATGGCCACATCGAGCCATTATGTTGCCATGGAATCCAAAATGAACCCCTCTTCTGCATGAAACTGAAGTTTGTTAGGTAAGAATGCGAACCACGCAGTTTCCCCTGCTTACCAAAATCATCGGAGTGATCGCAAATTCAACGCATCAGCAGCACGTTAAATTCAACTTTTGTATGCACAGAGTACGTATTCGTAACGAACATATCGCACCTCCTCGTCAGAAGGAACAATTCAAAAATGTCAATTTCCGGTTGAAGATTTTATTAGAAGAAACAACAATGCCCCAAGGGTCTCAGCCCTTCTAAGGCGGGGAAGTTAGTTTTATGTAGTTAGTTGAAAAGGAACAGTAATGATATTTTGTGTAATTTTATGTGTAATCAGTAAAAAACGACATATCTGAGATTAGCATAGTTACGACTAAATGACGGCATTGTCACTTTATTGAACTAAGTCACCACGCAACTTGCTTTATCTCAAAATGAAAAATGTTGAGTTGTGTGAACTTGTGTCACTTCTGAGCGAGGATGCGATATATGCGAATGATTTGGGAAGGTTTTCCAAGAAAAAAACAAAAAAAACAGCAAATTTGCCTGAGAATTGACATGAAATTTCTCATAGAGATAAGTAAATTGCAAATGGCATCTAAAATACTTCATTTATATAACCACTTTCCGGACTCCACTTTAAATTTTAGTTGATAACATGTTTTGAGCAAGTCATTTCGAAAAAATTCCAAATCGTTGCATTGTATTTTACATGTACATCTCTATGCTATATAACTAATTACTTCAAATCTCTATGCATTTTTTTTAACACTCAGTGTATACTGCATTTCTCATACAGATGTGTAGAATGCAAATTCGCTGGATATAAAAATGCAAAAATGCATAATTTGTAAAATTAAAAATTCCCGCCATTCGACTCACCAGTCTATTTTCAATCTAAACCCGAGGACTTTTCAAAATTACTGTACTCGTAATAAAGCCTGCAGTTTAGGGACATCATGATTACGACCGTTTTTTAAAAACGTTTTCGGAGTTAACCATAACGGAAAAAAATCGAAAGCATCTTGCCAATAAATCAAGGTCATATTGAAAGAAAATGAGCTATATATACGTGCCATGAAAAATAAAGGTATTTGACACGTTATAACTTCATCGTACACAAGCGTATACAGAATAGGTACGCGACAAATGACGAGTTAATGATAATTACATCATTTGCGAAAATTTCCAAAAGAAACGCTCATAACGTGTTGTTATCATGTCCGCTAATCAAATTTGGGTAAACACGTTGAGAAACGTGAGCACTCGTTTTACGTGAAACTTTGATGGCACATTTCCGCAAGGGCATCCGATGCGTGATGTTTCAACCCGATAGGGATGCAGGATGCATATAAAAGAAACGAGATAAGTCTTCTTCGCTTCATTTTTGACTTATACATACTAAGTGCCAACTAGCATGACGTTACACGCGAGATATCATATCAGATTTTATGCTTAGAAACGTCCATAAAACCTTCGCAACGTATAAAATGCAAGGCTTTATGGGCATGGTCTATTCGCTAATTGGCAATTAACGTTGGGATGTACAAGGCGAACAGCTGCAATAAAAGTTTGACATCTCTTTATGACGTGACCCTAAGTGAGTAACATCAGTTTCATCGCATTATCTGCTTATAAGATGGTCGAGAATTCCTGAAAATGAGCAGCTCAACACCGCACTTTACGTGACGTCATTTGCAGCGCGTAACAACTACTCGCAGCCATATGCTAGCTGCCAAAACGATGGTGAAACTTTCCAAATGTCCCGTTAAAGCAATTGTTGCAATGCAATAACCCGGCGTTGAATAATGAATTGAAATTAAGGCGAAATGTGGAACATACATCACTGGAAAAGCTTCAAAAAGGCCCGCATAATTGTAATTAGTCGCGAGTTTACCGGAATCCCAATGGAATATTTTGGCATTCAACTATACGTTGTAGATATTTTGAGTATAACGAGCTTATTAATTTAGACTGAGTTTTCAAATTAATGTCAATCCTTATGGGATTGAATGTCCTAACAATGGGATTGAATATGTCAATGATATATAACTTGTTTTTGCTTTCCAAATAATTAATTTGTCGACATCATAAAAATTGTTACGTGCGTATACAAGGTTTGTAATTTCGGAGAAATCATGTCGAGAAAAACTTTTAAAAATATCAAAAAGTAAAATGTTCTAACGTGTCAAGCGTGCCTTTTTATGTTTGAAAACTCACATTTGAACTATTTTTTGTTTTCGATAGCACATTTAAAACGAAATATATTGTCAAATTATTCCTCAAATTTTCCTTATACTTTCTCAATAACACATTGGTGACACAAACTCCTAATTATTATAATTAGGCATTTGTGTCACCAAAATTGCCACCAGTTTTTCAAACAGGTTTCCGTTTCCGGACTTATGTCTTGAATTGTTCGATTAAATCAGGAAAAATAGATATTCGCCAGATATGTTAAATGTGAATGTTCTTAATAAAGGTGGCGCAACTGATTGGATTGAATAAGCCATTCATCGTTTCTCTAAACATTTGAATCAGTAAAATGCAGTTGCACTGCGTTATTTTCCAATATTTCTAGTGATTTAATATGACAATACAATTTTCCCCACAAATCATAAATGAGGCAACTTTCGAGAAACCTACTAAGAAACGTTAACTAGGATCTGTTTCTAACTATACAAATAAATACGCATTAAAACGTTGAGGTGCCTAACGTTGTAGTTGAAAAGCTGAACAAAAAATACATAAGTTCCAAACTTAACGAGCAGTATATAACTAATTAGTTCATTTATTGAAACGTTGCCCTAGAAAATAAGCTGTCAGCGCCATCTTTGTTTATTTGTCGCCAAATCATCGTCATTGACAACTCGCCATTTGATACCAAGTTGGTAACGAACCATCATCATAGAAATAATAACATAGATATTATTTTATAAATCGATACTTACAACAACTGCAGTGATGACAACCCGTGAAAAATGCCAGCAGGTAAGTCCATGATCTTGTTACCATAAAGAACTCTGTTTTTCGATTCATGAAACAGAAAAAAAACATTGAGTTACGTTATGCACAGTAAGATTTTATCTTCAAAATCACAAAATCCAGCACAAACGAATAGTTTTTTTCCGATCTAAAAAGCGAAATACCTTATAAAAAGTTTACTAACAGTTTGATCAAATGACTTTATTGAATTAAATTTTTTTAGAAAATATCGCATGAATTCGACAAATGTTTCACTTTTACGTCAATCCAAAAACGTTCCCTTACCAGATGAATTTAAAACTAGAAGGATAGGATCAGCACATATTGACAAGAAATGCTGTCAACATCAAAGATTGTCCAAATGTTTGCAGGAAGCTTACAAATATTTGAATGCTTTTGCTAATACTCGATGTGCATATTTTCGATATTATATTTCACCAAAAACCGTTACTTAAACTTGTATGTTATGAATACCTAACTTTTTAGTTTGCTTAATATATCTTACATGCAAGGGAACATTAAACTCTGCATGTGAACAAGCAAATATGCTTGCAGGAAATAACCATTTAGAAAAACTCCTAAAAAGTTAGAAAACAACACGTACATGTATATTGGTTCGAATAAGCCAGAAAAATAAAACATAGCGGAAGATATGATGAAGAATAACAAATATAATAAAAAATAAAATAAAAAACATTAATCATAAACAAACGGATAAAAAAGACAATATTTTTTTAATGAAATTGGTTGTTTCCAAATGTGATCTCAAAACATTATTTGGTATTCTTCCAACATCAATACATACCAATATAGACTTTATAGTAAATGACAGATAAAATATAAAATCTATTATAGTACGTATTGATGTTGGAAAAATTCCAAATAATTTCGCGTTTTTAACATTGCCATTCGAGAACCGATCCCACGTGAGGACTTATTTTGAACTGATCTTAAGCATGGTCGGTTAAACGGAACGTTCAGAATGTTCTTCAGAAGTTTCGTCGAGTCAGGTTTAGTCAGATTTCGATTTCAAATTGCCAATTCAAAAAGAGGGCCAGTAAAATTTATCAAGAAAATTCAAATTGCTTCTTTATAATTTAATGAAATTCACAATTATAATGTGAGACTTAAGAAGTCTCTAGCAAAACTCTGATCCCATAAATTTCAGAAGAATGGAATAGGGTTTGGGGCCTTAAAGCCAACCAAATGCAGGAAGCAAGCCAATCTGCCATTGGCGAACCGCAGAGTCTAGTATTGATTTCGCAACGGTTTGATGGACGATGGCTTCACTGACCTTCTCAGATTGTTTTACACTGACCGAGCAATCAAATTCATACAACCTCATTAATCAATGTTTTGGCTGGATGCCATCGTCTTAAACTGTCTCACTAATGGACAAATTTGAAATATCGCATATGCTGTCATTTAAGTAGTCCAGTTATTGGTCGTTCACATGTCAAACATTAAAGTCAGAGGTCACGTGCAAATTTCAACCTAGTAAACGAAGACAATATTGTCCGGATATGAACTGCAAATGAAGGTTCATTATTGGAAAACATCAGCGTTAACATCACGATCGCAACAGATTTGACGTCTCACGGATAAATTCTCTAACAATTTGTAATTGGGCATTGTTATAAATTAGCCTTACTCAAAGAATGTTTCTTTTAATTACAATTTGTAGAAGCATTAAAAGGAAAAATCAACAGTAAACCCTGATTGTTCGTGTTTTGGATCCCATTTTCGAGAAACTATTTCATGCAGCCACTGAAAATGCGTGATAATCCAATAAAAATTACTTACAAAGATGTTAACGATTTCAATCCGTGAAAGGAGTCTGCTTCTACTTTCTGAATCTGGTTGTTGCTGAGGTCACTAGAAAAAAAGGAAAGGCATTTTTAGTCCAACGTCACTTTATTTTTTAAGAATATATTTTCACATTTCAAGTTTTGATAGAGGCCTCAAAATTACATGTTTATGGTGTATTAAATAGTTTAAAAAAACACGTGTCAGAATATGAAAACACGAAACAGTTTTATACAGTGAACACATTTATATCTACAAGTGTAGTTTGCTTTCCCCCCTTACTTTTACAAAATGAAAGAAAAGGCCGATGATCAACAATAATGTGCTCTGACCGTGGCGTTGGGGGAAATTTGTCTTATTTCCTTATAAGACATGGCATATGATTCAAATGGTCACGTGGGACAATCATATACATGATATTAATGAGGAAAGGATTTCAGTACAGGGATTCTTATGCGTTATGATAACACTGGATACATCGGGCATTAATGACGTGTAAAGGATCGGACAGAGTTGCTGATACATAAAAAGACTGGTTAACGGCTTAGCAGGGAAATTCGCTTAGCCGAGGAATAAAAAATAATGGGATTTCCACAATAAAATTCCCAGAACTACTGCACTTTTTATAACCCCAGAACGGAGGACTCGTCCATCGGTTGACCGAGGTTCTCAACCCCCACAATTTGCCAGCTACTTTTCGAGAACATTATTGCTGGAAAAATGTGGGAGGCATTTATTATTGGCAATCCGGGTCATCTGGACGCCATGGATCCGCAAGAGTACCGAATGCATCGAGAGCTCGTTTTCGATTCTGTTCGAGCAGAAATCTTTCCAATCCATTTATTTCCAACGCAGATATTTACGACCATATAACAATAGCCGGACAGCAAATGACAAAGCACAAGGATTGGGAGGTCAAACTTCGATGCCCACCATCCAACCAAAGTTGTCCCTCGTTGACCACTTTGGGGTGAGAGGTCAAAGAGGTGTGAAATCACTATCAGACTTTAACCTTGGCACGTGGGATCCTCCAAACATGACATCCCGTAAATTTGATTTTTTTTAATAAACCCATCACACATAAGTTTGTTTCATAGAACTTGTCAATTTTCTCGTGCAAAAATTTATGAAACAGCATTTAGAGATGATAATTTATGCAAAAACAATTTGTCCGTTAATAGGAACGCCTCATGGGCTCTTCCAATCGCATCTTGTTGCAACTGCCCCGTATGATGGCAATCACTGTAAGCACCAACGCCATGCTCTGCAGCCTTAATGTTAAAACCAGGTTACTGTGTTTTTAATCTCCTATTGTAAGCATCCTGCGTTTTCGTTAAAAGTTGAAAAACACAACACCGCCACACAAAAAAACATTCATGGTAGAGCGGCATAACTGGTGTACAGTATGTAGCAATTGCATTCATGAGAAAACAAGGAAAGCAAAACGTCCGTGAAGAATTTAGTGATTATGCCTCAAGCCAAAGGAAAATGTTACCACCTCACCCACTTTGTTCAATCCCTACTTTTTTACATCACGTGTAGTTAAGCAGTCTAAGAGGAATGGTTTTTCAACTCGATGAAAAATGTTTTCCCAAATGCCAGAAGCACAATTTGGTGCATATTTTCGCAGTCAAGTTCGAGTCAAGCACAACATTTTCTTCTTTCTCGTTAACTTTTCATGAGCCCTGCTTTGGCTAGTCACAACTTTCGGAATCCTGTATAATGTTATTCCCATTTTTTTTCTATTACGTACACCGCATCCAACAACAGCACAGGCAACCATTTTTGGAACTGTGTACCTTATAATACCTTATGTCAGTATACCTTAAGTACCCTAATATATCTGGGCGGGGCAAGACCGCGTCGTCTGCTTGTCATCTGCACGTGCAAGTTACCTATATTCACAAAACCGTGATATACTACTGCATTCGCCAGTTCTAGCTGAATTCTGAAAGCAGTGGGTAGACTCTGGGTATACGTTCACATTGAACTTGTTACCAGTCGCTTGAAAACCAGTGCCGCTTAGTGGTATGCGTCTGCAATACCACTAAGCGACTGGTAACAAGTTCAACGTGAACGCACCCTTTCTCATGAAATGCGCGTGCATTTCGAAACTGCGTCGAATGGCACTCACAATGCGGATAAACTATTGTAGTTATGTAAAATTATTGTAATTGATGCATGTTTAACATAAAAAGAAATTCTTTTTCACATTAAAGTCCAGATTGAAGAATATATTAACACGAAAACATTATTTCAATATTCAAAGTAAAATCTTCACGACGGGTTCTGTATTTTATATAATGGATAACTATAGTATTCCTGTAATATGTTTAATACGCAAATGGTATACATGTACCCTAAATGTTTTTCATGAAACATTCAAACTAAAGAAATTATTAATGGAATATATTTTCTTCATTTAATTTGCAATTCGCACGGTTTTTCTTGTCCAAATTATGTGGAAAGAATTTCCTTCAACATATTTTCAAGCCCTTCATTTCGTTGGATGCCTATTTTACATAAATTCAATGCATACAGCTACAGTAGTTTCCAACCTTTATTTAAGAAATAGAAAATTAATTCACTTACATTCGTCGTAGCCTTTTGTAGGGTACGAAGGCCTTAAGTGGAACCTCGGTGATTTGATTCTGTTCGAGTCGTCTGAAAAACAAATAAGTTAATGTTATTTTATGAAGAAAAAAAATATATTTTACGGAAAGACATGCATGCACATTACATGGGATACAATGCAATTAGAATTGTTTTTCTTATTAAGAAAGTCACTCTCGGCAAAGTGAAATTGAGAGGCAGTGGAGTTTTATAACTAAGTTTTGAAAACAAAAAACGCAAGAATGAGAAACAGATTATTGTAAAACGGAATAACGTGTTGTCAGCCCAACGAAAATAGCACCTGAAACTTTACAACAAACTGCATGTACATTGTAGAACGTATCAACACATAACTAGAATGTGAAGATTAATACATGACATGTTGCTATGAACCCTGCGTTATTTGGATACGAGCTCGTACTTATAACAAAACATTCTTTGCTTTTGTACTTACAGAGGTTTTGTACATGAATGTGATATGTATTATGCGAAAACCTACAATGTATATATGTGAAGACAGTTTCAGAAAATCCAAATATTGAAAACAACATTGAAGGCACATTTCGAGAAATCGTCCCAAAAGAAAGTTTCCCCATCTTTGATTGGATCGTTATTCGATCGAGGCGCGATCTAGCGTGTTAATCTGGCAATAAGGTAACATAGTAGGTGGATAGAACGCCATTAGCTCTTCCGTTCCAGCACGCACGGTCATTCCCAGTCATTGGCTTTAAATTGGCAATTTCAGCTGATGGAGCCATTAAGAGTGTCCCGACGGTGGTGACCCGTTGACAGTCGTAAATCCCGCACAACCCCGTGTTAAGACGTCGTAAAATACGCGTCTCTAAATCGCCGAGATACATAATGAATCGCCAGTTAAACCCACGCCTAATGCATATTTAATTTGAAGCCTGGATTTCGGTGCTCGGTCCAAGTGGTCAAGCCAAGCGTGATTAATGGCGATCGCGCCAACGAGGGTCACTAGCGCGCTTGGACTCGGCATAAAACTGCAGAATAATAGTTTACGGATATAGCCATTTGGATTGGAACAATTCACTCGTGTACCTTATGAAGATACCTACGAATCAGCCATATAGCACATCCGGCGATCACACGCGCTGTAACTACCAGATCTAAGAAAATATGTCCAGTGCCCCTTGGGCACGTCCTCTTAATGATTGTACGTGTTAACGAAAAACACGTACAGTATACATTTATAGGGATAGTATACGTACATGTTTAATTTTGAATTAATATCAATGTCTCAAAAATGTGTTCTAACGTTCTAGTGTCCTTGACACGCATTGTTAATAACGCGTTCATAAAGCAAGAATGCGAGCTTTATTTAATTTTTTGTTACAAAGCCAATAAAGTATAAATGACTGAACAAGTCAAAATTTCAAAACATGTTTCCTCGGCTGTGTTTTAAATTAAAAATGTGCCAATATTGGTTGGTTGGCTGGACGTGGACATAAGGGACGTTGACTTAAAATGGCTGCAAAAAATATATTAAGACATACAGAGGCAATAACACGAAACATTTAGGAACGCAGACACAGAAAGCTAAGTGGAAACCAGGAAGCACGGGCAGGCTTATAACATATCAAAGATATTACACTGACGCAGAAAGAAACAAGTTGGACAAAGGCACGAGACAACTTGTACCTTCATCGAGCACAAGAGACAGTGTTAGGGGGCGGCCAGCGGCCAATATGACCCATGACATGCGTATTTGCAGCAATGCTATTTCATTCTATACATTAATGGGAAAACCTACAATGTCTAATTTAATGATTATATTACTGTATTCTAAAACCCTTCACCATCCGAGAACATGACAAATATTTACGAAAAATCACGAGCATATGCCATCATTACATCCCCATTTGCAAGCATGTTTATAAAATAAATCATAACCGAGGAAAATATACGTTTAGAAGCGTTTCAATTCATACACGCCCGCATTAAATAGTCACGTGAAATGGCTATTAAATTTACATTTGCAAACGTTTCCAATTTTTTGGCATTTATCATATATACACGTCGCCATATGCATGGTCATTTACAACTTTTCCACCCAAACTTTATAGCGCCCATCAAAACCAACATGCACTTCAAAACGTGTTTACTTTTGAACGAAGTGCAGAATGTATACTATCATGCGATATTGTATACTTTTCAAAACCACACAGGCATGTTGGTAACCCTCGGTCAAAAGCAATTTTCTGGATACTTTTTTTTTTTGGTCGCAACCGGCTCACGTCTTATCTATTTCGAGATGTATTTTATAACGAGTCAGTATTAAGTTAGTCGTCCATAAAAGCCAGCAGTATCTTCGCCCATAAACCAGTCTTTCAGCGGGCAGGGATTTTGGCGCTGTTATGCTTTAATGCCACGGACAAAAGTAAATAAATAAACACTATATAGTCCACTCCTTCTTCAGCTTCGAACGAGTACTCACGGAGCTTTTCTCCTTAAGACTAGATTTTCCTGACAGGAATTTTCTGAAACTCTGCAACGCCTGTCAAATTGCGAAGATATATAAACGGTGTGTTTCGCAAATAACCTCCACGTGACCTTTCTGAGGATATCAAGCTTTGCTAGTTTAACGTGTTTTTTTATTATTTACCTGCTTTTTATGGGAAACTTCGTATTAACTTAGTTGCAATTCGTTGTCAGCAACATTTTTCAGCCGCCGAAGTAATTTCTCCGAAAAAGATCCACGTAATCTTCCGATGACACGTGAATAAAATACTCCGCATTGACAGTTAAAGAGATTGAGAAAGAAAAATAAAAAACGATCGTGCGCAATGACCACATTCGAGAAACTGCGCAATGACCATCATTGCGGCACTTCAAGAAAATAAGGTCTGAAATTTGAAGAAAAGCGACGCATTGCATGGTCCAATTCCGGAGTAATAAATCGCCGACAAGCCTCTAGCCCGGGCCTATATGCAAATTTAATAGCATTTTGATGGTCGCAGATGTGGTTTATTGCGCAAAAGAATACATGTATAACAGCCGAGAGCCAGGGGTCTTCCATAGTTATAGGACACGCATTTTCAAAGCGGGATTTAAATGCTCGTGAACATTAACCTGGGAAATACATGAACGCCATGCCCAAATGTACTCGCTTTGTGGGAAAAGTATACGTTTAAATTGTGCGCATTTTGCGATTCAAATATCTAAAGAAAGGGGTAAATCCTGAGCATGCTGCATGCGCCCAGAAGCCACGGAGTTTTAAATCTTCTGACTATAACCAACAAACGGCTGTTTAGACGTGCAGCATTTCATCGAAGATTCGGAAAATGTTGAGAGTAAAGGGTGAAAATTTACAAACTATAGGGGATAAATTCTCCAAGCTAAAAATGAGAAGAATTTAAAATCGCGAGAAATCCATGTACACTTAAATTCCACTAGACATGTTAGGATATTTACCATTAAACCAGACCCTGCGATATTAAAATTGTTTATTTTTTTATTTTTTAAACATTACATTTTAAAAATGAATATACTGTATACTTGTAAACAAAACTATGTTTATTATGCCCATGTCTAACAGTGTAGTTCATGATTTCCCTGAATACCTTCCTTAGTTTTGATCAAAATTCATAGTTAAATTTAACTTGTGGGAAAGGTTGGAGAATTAAATGAAATGGTATACAATACTTTTAACTGGCCGGTAAATGTTAATTTTTATAGCATGCTAAATCTCTAAAAGCGGTGTGATAAAAATAAATTACGAGAAAAGAGTTAAATCCTGTTTGAACATGTTGATAAAGATCAAATTTTGTTTAGCGTTTCTTGGAACTGGTCAATTTAGACATCGAAGTAGTAAATTATGTAATTCCAGACAAGTATCATATGATAAACACCTTACTAACACCTGAAATAACAAATTAGTAGTCATGATGTAAAAAGCGTAATTAAAATTTGAGTAAACACTTCTTGATATAATGTTTATGTATATCTGATATCATCATAGATGAAAATATTTTCCCATATATACTGTACATGTAGTACCAAAAGATAACCAGCCTAAAAACGTCATGGGGCAAGTTTTGCGTCTATGATATACGAGGTTAGAACATGCTCTTTATGTTATTGCTACAAAATATTTTGGTCATGTTAGAAACAGTTAAAACATTTATCAAGTTTATCTGATACTATTTTTATAAGGGTGGCTTATTTCAATGAAAGAACGCACCACGTGTTTCGCAACATAAATAATTCACTTCAATTAAATAGACATTAACGGTGTTATCTCGAGCTGAACAAGGCTTTACGCCAGAAAGCGATTTCGAATTCGTTTTTAAATCGTATATTTATTCCAAAGCACACTACGATGGCGGAAAAAAATGAAAGAGCTTAAGTGTATATTTAAGATCTGATGTATAACGAATAAAGAAGCTAAAAATGTCATTTGCCACGCGCTGAATAAGTAAAAGTTGCCTGCAAAATCCCATGTCTAGACGGCTCTTAAAAAACCACGCATATTAAAAACGCATTTATCCTTCAACAGTTGCGGTGTTAAAACCCAACTCGAGCGTTCTTCAAACGCCATAATTTCGATGTTAACGACAAGTGTTTCCACAATGCAGAAAAATTGAGTTTCAGAATAAATCAGAAAAAAAATGTAACAGATCGCGAACTAAATCGAATGAAAAAGGACCAAAAGATCACGCTTGAGCAACAGCATGTTTTTACCATATATCTGGAAAACTAGATCAGAAACATGGTAAAAAAAACTTTTTAAATGCAAAATTTCCGTAAGACCAGTAATCCCCGTACAAAAAATTCAAGGAAATTCTTTCGATGCATTTGAAAATGCGTTGTAATTTCCCGTGTCTCAGCCACGTTTTCTCGCAATGGGTTTAACGGAACATATGATAGTGGTTTCTTGGTACAACTTCAAAGAACAAACTTTTGAAAACATTTTTCTGAAATGGTGCTTCTTTTGCTAAAACGAAGCTTCCCTATCGCACTTTGACGATCAATTCCAATCACCGTCAAAGCATGCCATAAGATGTTCAAAACTAGTCCTCAGCATGCATGCATCCAACAAATTATACGACGTCACCAAACTAGGTGACGTCGAAAAATTGGCACGTTTTCGTTGCTCCCAGCTCAATTACCATCGAAAAACGTCTCATGCATTTTACATGTTTTCTTCTCTTCAGCAGGCTTGTTTTTTCCCCTGCAAATTAAGGAAAAATGGGTTTAATGCACCTCCGCGCGCGCGGACTCATTAACCCACGCACCGTGCATCTTACGGGTAAACATCCCCGGCGAAAACGCCTCATCGATTTTGCATCTAAAGCGCATTAATGTAGGCTATCAGAATTCCATTAATAATTAATCGCCGTGTTTTGCAGGAGATAATTAACGGCACGTGTCACGTGAGTTATGGCTGAAGAAGCTGGCGTAGAGAGAAGCGATGCCTCACTGCTCTTCGTACAGGGGAAAAAAATAGAAAATTATGGGGCCTCTCTTCGAATGACATGTTTTTTTGCAGCGAAGACATTATCATAAAATTCAATAAATAAGCACCTTCACTTCGCCAAATAAAGAATGAAAGAGCTAGCTTCTTCGTGGAGGCCCATTCGAAGACCGTGTAAATAAATACATCGCGACAAGAATGAGTACTAAATGTCTGTTTACCATCTCGACATAATGACTCGTGGTGGGAGACATTACGCATGGCGTTTCAAGAACTGCAAAAAAAAACATCGCAGAATCGACGCAAGAAGCCATGGGAAAAAAATTACGAAGCACCCTTTTTCAACCTCCTAAACCCCAGTTAACGAAAATTACCAGATGAGTTAAGGGACATCAATGTCATCCTTGATTCCTTGATGGAAACCCCTCTGTAGAAAACCTTTACTCTTTACCGAGAAAATTCTGTCGAAAACCTCGCCGATAAACATATCAAGCACGCGTGCTTTCACGAAATAAGCCGGAGAGAACAACGGAATAACACGAAATATACATTTCAGATCAATGTCGCAAATTTATCATAATTAAGACGATTTCGTGCAGAAACAAACTAATGATATAAGGTGACCCGTGCGGTATAGATAACTTTCACGAGCAGACGACGTGTGCTGGCTCCGCCTAGATCAGACATGTTGGGGTACTTCATAATTTTACTGTGGCAAATATATGATTGCCTTCGCTATAGATAAATTGCACGTGCAGACGTGTTCGTTCCATATATCATTTAGCATTATCCCTTTATTTAATTATCAATTTAGAAATAAACGAGAAAATTCATACAATTTTTGATTTGGAGCGACAAAACAGCATCAAAATATCTCCTTTATTTTAAAAAATCTATTCATGGGTAAGCCACAGTATAATTATGAAGTACCCCAACTTGTCTGATCTATAGGCGGAGCCAGCACGCGTCGTCTGCTTTTGGGGCACCTGTTCCAATGGAACGATGGGGCAGGAATAGGCAAGCCAATACGCACGCCGTCTTTTAATGTTAATTCATGACATTCGAGGATATAGATAACAGACGTTCAAAACGCACGCTTTCCATGTGTATTGGGTTTTGTTGACACGAATTACACTGCAAATCAATATCGACATTCGAGCTGTTACCGAAATGAGACAGGCTGATGCAACATGCATGTTTAAGTGCATTTATTTGTTAATTAAGGTGCATATGCTTCACATTTAAATACGAAAGATGTATATTGTTCATTAAATTCCCTGGACAGATTTTAAGACTTTGTCATTTGCAGCGCATAGAAAGTATAATGAAAACTGTCAAATTATGGAAAATAACTTGTTTCTCACATGTTTTCAAATTGGTTAAATGGGGAACACCGAATCGATGCGTATAAAGCTATCATGTACGAGGGACTATACCCAATAATTCCAGGAATTGAATACCGTCCTTTCGCACATCTGACTAATTCGAGCCCGTATAAGTTCGATCAGCAAAGATTCTGTCCGAGTACCCCTAATACGAGTACTCATTCTGCAGTTTCTCAGCTCGCATTTAAGCAGTTTGAAAGACCCCTACCTTTCAACTGCGATTCACCAATTAGTTAGAAAACTGCGCTTATCCATGAAGAAATTCTCAAAACAATTAGTATAAAGCAGTCGCTCGCACACTTTGAGACTGCCAAAGCACGAAGTGCGAGCGTCCCAAACGTCTTTGGTGAAAACGCCTTGGCGTTTAGGAAGTACATGCATGTATAGCGAGTTCCAAAGCTAAAGAAACGAACTGCGAGCAGATCCCCGCTCGGAGGTGCGCCCCTTCCCCCAGCACCGATAAATTTTTCCAAAAATGTATGCTAGTACATAAAACGGGCATCAATTGCGCCATTTAGAAACAAGGTAAGCATAAAACAAAATACCCCCGACATAACTCACTCAAGTATGGGCCATAAATTGCGATAAAACGGGCCGGAGGGAAATGCTAATGCCAAGTCCACTTAAGTGCGGATGAATGAAACGTGCCACGTGTGAACCGTTGCCGAGCAAGGGCTCAGGTAAATGAGCCGAGCAGCAGCTTGCCGCACGTCTAATGGGATTACGTGAAAATCTAGTCGTTAGAATTATGCAAAACGCGTGTTTTATGCCCGGGATATCGGCGAATTTGGAACGAAGGCCATGAATCTTGATACTCTGGAGCACTTGAAAATGATGAGCGAGTTAACGAAGAAGGTAAATCAGAAAGCCGTTTGCTCGTGAAACGTGTTCAAGATCTAGACATCTAGACCTTTATACGAGATGAATGCTTTTCTTCAAAAATACGTTTCTCATCCGTTTAGTGGCTCTTGTAGCAAACTGCTATTGATAATTTGTATCATTACAGCAGCACTAAAATCAGTAATTCTTGGTTAAAGGTGGTAATTGCTTAGCAATGGTAAAATCAAGTGACACTACTGTCATTTACCGGACTCGCAGACGAAACTCAAGCTCAAGTATGGCGTTTTACTGAATATTGAGCTCATCTCGCTTGACAATTTTTGAGTAACTTGAACATGATTTAAAATATTTTCATTTTTTAGTACGAACACCTTAAAGTACCTTCATTAGCCGTACTCAGGAAATGCCGTAGCTTGACGTAGATGGAAAACGTATATGTAAATGTAGATAGTTCCTGAGTACAGCTAATAATAACGGTATACGTTGTAAACATTTGTCTTTATTTTGCTATAAGTGGAAAACGTACAGCAAAGTAATGTTAAATTTATATTATAAACACAATGTTACAAATATGTGACCAATAACAAGTGTCAGAAATGTGTTGAGCACGTTTTCATCATGTGTTTAATAAAAACAAAACGTGCAAAGTAAATAAGCAATATACGGTACATGTATATGAGATGATGAGTGCTTTTGCAAATTTCCATGGAAATATGAGGTATGGTCTTATGTGTTTATAAATAAAACTACGAAGTAAACAAAAATAAAAGAGTTGCATGACTGTTCTAATAATTTAAGACATCGCTTATCCTCTGGAAATTTAAAGGACAATGTCAAGAGCGATTAATGTAAACAAAGGCAGAGATTCTTTGGATCAAATTACACAAGGTCGCCTCACAATGTACATCGTAAACATGAGCCAACAGCCTGAACAAACATTTCAGTAACCTTTTCCATCGATGAAAGCGTGGTGTACTTTCCACCTAGTACATTTTAGAGAATTTACAATGGTTGTTTATTCGACTTACTCACGATGCCTAAGGACAGTTAATATAATCTCCATTAATGTATCTCATGGAAAATTACACTAAACCTACCATGCAATTTCCTCATAACTTTCATAAACAAACGTATGCTCGTTTAAACAGTCTATGAATATACAGTTGGATTTTTCTAATACACTTGAATAAAGGCCGGTATACACACGGAGGAAAAACTAACGAAACTGGAAATCTCAATTCGAAAAGTCAGTTAACGCACCGTTCGGAAATTTGCATTTCAGTCTAGGTACAGTAAGAGTAAGCACATTTCAGTGAAGTTTCCTTATTGTGCACCCGCCTTTAGATTAAAAAACGTTTGCACGTACCGTACCTGGTTAATATCATTAAGAAATTGACGATTTTGTGATTTTCTCTTAATTTTGCTTTTAAAATAAGTCCGCTAACTGTCGTTTATAGTTTTAAAAAGTTACAGGGAAAATATTTTTCAATACGCCACACGTTCTGATCTGATCTGTCTATAGTACATGTATAACACGATCCCCAAAGTATAGTTTGTGGCGTCCTTGTGTAACATGATCCAAAGAATTTGTCAATGTTTACATTAATCGCTCTTGACATTGCCCTTTAAAATTGCCAGCGGATAAGCGATGTCTGAAGATATTTGGAGTGTTCAGACAGAATCTTACGACTGGTACTTTTGGCAGTCAAGAAGGGAGGTGAGAAAAATGAATGCATTAAATTGGTTTAAAAACAGCGTTCTCTTTGAGCTTTAAATCAATCAAGGTGCCAAATTTGGACACGCGACTGCCAAACGTACCATTCGTAAAGCATCTGTCTGAGTTCCCCTATTGTTAGCAAACTGCGTATATGTTCAGTGTAAACTACTGTAGATGTAATCGCTTGGAAAGCGAAGTTCTATAAATGCTGAAAAAAGTTAGGAATTGCTTGTTATAATGTTTTGAACAGAGTATATACATGTATTATAATACATTTATCATATATGTTTGCTTTTCAGAAGCACATAACCCCATGTTGTACGCACTTGTTCCATGCTAATCCTCAAGTTTAAAAAACACGCACGTTTTCTAAATTTATGAACATTCAGTAATTAAAATTATAGAATCTACATTGTAGTATGTAACATTTGGCTATGCCATTTTTATTGGCTGATCAGCCGACAGGCACGGTTCAGTCATCATCATAGACTAAAACGTGGGCTGATCAAACGCACCGGCCCTTCCAGTTTGTGTTCGGGCTGATCAACCAGAGACTCCATGCAGAGAATGACAAAACTATTCGAATACACTGTATTCTGAACCATTGCGTTTGAACGTGTATGTCTGCGAGACTGCGAACTGCACAACCTTTGAAATGCATGCAAACTTCATTCCATTCGACACGTTTTACGGCTTAATTTTTCGCGAGTATGTACGAGTTGATTTTATGTTCGGCTTGCAAGTTTAAACGAAACAATCGAAAGTAAGCGAGGAGTTACCAGACAGGTTAAAAGGGAATGCGCCGTTGCCAAAATTTATAAGGATTGCAAAGTGTACTAAAATCGAGAAGTGATAAAAGAAAAGAAGAAAATAAAGACATTCTACCATTGGTCTGGGAAGAAAACCGCGGTTGCTGTTGACGCGGAATCCCGCGCCAATTGGAGCAGCTAGCTCGAGCGCTCAATGGCAGTTCTGCGAGCGGTTGGAGAACGGTAAAAAATTTATTGCCAAATTGTCTTCTTGGCCCACGCAGCCTCCGGTAATCTCCAATGGATCGCAATGGGGCGAAGAATGCTCGCAGAGACGTCAAATAAAGTGGGTGACAGTAGTTAAACCACTCGCGATATTGAATTTCTGGAAAATGCCAGTATGCAACCCCCAATTCTGCAACGAGCTGCTGCTGCTTGCTGCATGCGCCACAACCTTTGCAATAAGGCTGCGGACGTGGCCACCGAGCGGAAAGGTCATCAATCATACTTGTCACAGACGACACGCGCTTATTTTGCTTATTCGGAGTGACTGACGGCCGCTGTTTTTTTCGAACCAATAAAGAGGCAAGATATGATGCTGCGCAATCGAGGAGATTGAATTATTTAACTTCAACTGATGCAAATTGAGTCTGCCACGCGATTTCAACTTGGACGTGTTAAACAGGTTGGCAGACAATCAAAACGTCGAACGGGGAGGAATGTACTCGAAGACGCATTTACGCATACGCTTTCAAAGGTTATTTCCGTGGATATCATGATCCAATAATGGAATGCTATGCAAAGTCATATACAGTACAGGATCTCCCTAAAGTCTGGAGCCAGATTCATTCCCTGAAGTCTGGAGCCAGAGGCATTAATTCCCTGAAGTCTGGAGCCAGAGGCATTCCCTAAAGTCTGGAACCAGAGGCATTCCCTAAAGTCTGGAACCAGAGGCATTCCCTAAAGTCTGGAACCAGAGGCATTCCCTTAAGTCTGGATCCAGAGGCATTCCCTAAAGTCTGGATCCAGAGGCATTCCCTAAAGTCTGGATCCAGAGGCATTCCCTAAAGTCTGGATTCAGAGGCATTCCCTAAAATCTGGATCCAGAGGAATTCCCTAAAGTCTGGATCCAGAGGCATTCCATAAAGTCTGGATCCAGAGGCATTCCCTAAAGTCTGGATTCAGAGGCATTACATAAGGTCTAGATCCAGAGGCATTCCCTAAAGTCTGGATCGAGAGGCATTCCCTAAAGTCTGGATCGAGAGGCATTCCCTAAAGTCTGGGTATGTAAGCATTCCCGAAATTCCGACTCAAAATAGGAATTCCCAAAAGTTTGGGCCCACAGGTGTTTTTCATTATATGAATTTTGAAATCAGAAATCGAAGTCCATTCAAATAGCCACCTAGGCCTCCAGAGTTAAGTCCTAACATCACCACTTTTCATTGGATCATGTTAAGTTTGCAATCTATACCAATCGGTGAAAATTACAGGAGGAAATCATCTCTGCATGTAACATCTGATCTTCTACATTAAATACCGTAAAATGTCCAACATCCTTGTATTCGGTGTATGGATCGAGATTTTTGTGACATTTCGAATTGCCATTTAAAACATCTTTCACAACCTATCAAAATCAAAACACAAGGCAGATGTATTACCATAATTTATGGAGGTGTATCAAAGCGTCTCGAGTTAAACAGATTTGTTTGCTCATGATCTCCAAAGTTCATAGTTAAGTTAAGATACAGAAATCAGTTTCAATTACTGTAACAAAATGGCGCACAAATTAATTCACAGGCTATAAACTATTGTGTATAGTTCGAATAGTTGCAATATTCTCGGTTGATTTGTTTCATGAATATTCTTGTAAATCATTCCTATAATAACATTCTTACTGATGTATTAAACACTGCATTTATTATTGAAGATTTGATAAACGAGTTATCACACGTTTCCCCGCCACTTAAGATATTTATGTAGGTATTTTAAGGTGGTGATTCGTAATCCGAGGCAATGGTAAATTCAAAAATTAGTATTCAATGCACGTCTTAATAATAAGAATGCAATCATATCAACGCTTTTGGGCTTAAAAGGGTTGAAGTGATCAAATGGCAGGGAACAACCCAAGAGGACAACAAACCAAATATAATAAGCACGGCGAAGCACACATTTCAAGCGGCAAAACGATAATAATTGCAGTCTAGAGGTGAGCACACAAACTTATTCGAAATTACTTCAACTTTCAATATACAGTAGCTGAAAGGATCTCAAAACTTGTAACGAGCCACGAGGGAGAAATAGAAAGGAATAAGAGGACACAACAAGATATACCAGTTAAAGAAAAACTCAACGTGACAATTAGGAGGAGGAAGAAGGATGGAATGGAGTCAAGGCGGAATAAACAATGGTTTCGAAGCGAGAGAGAATGGAGGCATGAGACTGGATGTAAAACATAGATTTAAAAAAAAGGAAATTAATGGGGAAGATTGAGAAAAACAGAACAACTAATGTTACGAAGGAAGGATTAATAGAAAAGACAAAAAGGGGAAAAGACAGGAGGAGTAGAAGATGATGGAAAACAGAAGGCGAAAATAACCGGAACAGGAAGGAAAGATAGAAATAAAACATGAAGGAAGGGCCAGAGGAAAGTCAGAAGGAAGACCTAGACGGACGTCAGAAAAAAAAGCTAGAAGGAAGTCAGAAAGAAAAACTATCGAGGAAAGTCAAAAGGAAGATCAAGAGCTAGGAAAGTTAGAAGGGAAAACGAGAGGAAACTCAAAAGGGAAAACGAGAGGAAACTCAAAAGGGAAAACGAGAGGAAACTCAAAAGGGAGAACAAGAGGAAACGCAAAAGGGAGAACAAGAGGAAACGCAAAAGGGAGAACAAGAGGAAACTCAGAAAAGAGACCAAGAGGAGAGATCAAGAAGAGAGGTCAAGAGGGAAGAACAACAACATGGGTGTCAGAAAGAAGAACACGAGGGGAAATCAGAAGATCAAATAAGTGGAAATAACACGTCATGGATCAACATCACGTTTCTTTAGTTATTTCAAAGGAATATCTTGCATACTAGGGGCACCAGCGTAACCCTTTAAGTTTTCTATGAAAATAGAAATTACTTGACGTTTGTTGATAATGTGAGGTTCTCGAATTATAGATTAAAAGATTAAAAAAGACACTCACAGTTCAGCTGTGGCTTCGGGTATATTTTCTGGAATTTTGGTAAGGCCTTTATCTCTACAGTCAACAATTCCATCCGAGCAGGTGCAAGGGAAGGGGCACATTGGTTCTATGTTACAGCCGACCTGCTCCTGGAAATCTTCAACTCCTGTAAAAAAAAATTAGCAAAGTTTTAAAAAATTGTTTTTATGAAGACAAATGCAAACATTAAGGCGCATGAAACGAAAACTTCAACAGCGAGTTTTGCATGAAAAGGTTAATATGGGGGAAGATCTTTTGTGGAAGATCAAACTATTGATATAATGGGAACACTGCATATCATTCTCAATGATCCTTTATATTAAAGATTTATACAAATAATGACTAAACAATTGAGCTTATAGTTTAATAAAATGTAAAAAAAAAACATTTTGACAAAAGCCATAACTAACAATGGAAATGTATTGTGCTGAAAACAATGAGAATGGATTTTAATGGTCTCATTTGAATATCTACAGTATTATTTGGTTATATACAAGTAATACAGATATTAATACAGATGGCAAATGAATGAATGACATGAAGGATGACATGAATGATGCAATGCAATGAAGTCAATGCTATACATTCGCTTCCTATTAAAATATTTTGCAGAAAGTTAAATTTCCTTATTCAGCTTTCACTTTCGTGGCTCCGTTATCCACAATATTGAAAAGTTTTAAAGGAGGTAAAAGGAAACTATACGTTTTTTAATTCACTTTTTCTTGCAGAATTGAATTATGAAAAATGTCCTTTTTCTTCCTAAAAAAAAGGCTCCTAATTTATTAAAATAGGGCTGTGGAAATTGCTTTCTAAAACATTTACCATGCATTAAACAAGCACATTTTGTGCTTTCCCAAACCTAAAATTAAATAAATTTTACGAACTTATTTTATAGGAATTCGCTTCCTATTAAAATATTTTGCAGAAAGTTGAATATCCTTATTCAGGTTTCACTTTCGTGACTCCGTTATCCACAATATTGAAAAGTTTTAAAGGAGGTAAAATGAAACTTTATACGTTTTTTAATTCACTTTTTCTTCCAGAATTGAAAGATGAAAAATGTCCCTTTTCTTTCTAAAAAAAATGCTCCTAATTTATTAAAATAGGGCTGTGGAAATTGCTTTCTAAACATTTCCCATGCATTAAACAAGCACATTTTGTGCTTTCCCAAACCTAAAATTAAATAAATTTTACGAACTTATTTTATGTTGAAATATGTACAAATATCGTCTTATAACCATGATTACGACATATAACAATACACACGAATAATATGAAACCTAGTTAAATCCAACGCTGGATTTAATCACACGTAATTACATGCATATACGAGTTCATTATAGTGTAATTAAAATTTCTGGTGGCAATTTTAAACGCTATTCAAAGGGTGTAGCAAACATGCGCAAAGTGATATAATCACGTAGCAAAAATACATCTTGAAAATAATTCATTTTTAATTCCTTTTATTAGCATTGAGTTAGGCTTAACTGGTATAACTTTAGTGCGCCTCGGTCCTAACATCTTCAGAATGCAAGATACAGCCCAGACGTCAACTTGATCAGCGAAGCTGATTTGATGATGAGATGATTTTCCTAATATTATGACCCAACTCGTTCCATTCAACAATTTTAGTTCCCATAAACAAACCGCGTGAGAATGCGCTATACAGTAGGTGGGCCTGATACGATACCCTACGGGAAAGACAGACATGGGGTCAAGAAAAATTCAATTCTAGAAGCAGCATGACGTCTCATTTTCCTGCTGCGGAATAATTGATGAGTTACGAAAAATTCAGCGTCTAAAACATTGGAAAACTGCAATTTGGGAAATGATATGCAATCTCATTCAACCGTCAATACCTCCAAAATCTACAACTAAAATTGGGCAAGTAAATGAACTGCTTTCACATTCGGGTGCATTCGAAGGTCGACCTGTATTGCAGAATGTAATCCACAAGAAAAAATAAAAAAAATCGATGCTTCGAAATGCAAAATAAATCCCTTCGCACGAACTGGCAACGCCCCCATAACAAGAAATCAATTTAGAAAAATCTTCTCAGAAATTTAAAGTGGATAGCGAAAAGGGGGGGGGAATTTGTTGATCAAACGCATATTAAAGGTTGGATTTCAAAAAGAACGCTTTTTTAAACTTTATTTTGCTAAAGATTTAAAGGTAAACAACATTCCCTGCAAAAGAATACATTTTCAAACTTTGTTTTTTACGACAGAACACATTTCGAAATGTATTCCGGAAGGCTGTTTTCCTAATAGAAAGTTTTTCAACACATTTCCTAAAATCTCTTCTCGAAACGCCTTTTTTCATGCAAAAATAGCTTTTCGAATCACCTTGCTGAAACAAAAAGCTTTGCGATAATTTCCGCAACAGTAATGGCAGTGCCTTAAAATTCCATTCAGCGCCATCTATGGTGTATTCTGAGCAACTGGTTGGGCGAGTGTTCCTTCAATGCAGTTTGTAATAGGACATGCATGTATTCAAATGATGGTTTCAACATTTAAAGATAGTCGAATATTTAGAGTATACACGTTTTAGTAATTACATCTTCATTCATTGTTGTGGAACCTCATAAATCACGTCTATAGCACTTAAGATAATGTGTTAATAAACTGTTGAAAGTTATTAAGTTCTACTAAAATAAAAAAAAACTATAAATCGATGAAATATTTACTTTATATGTCTGCGTTTTTTTGTTTTTATTTTTTCAAATCCAATTATTGGGCTGACTTGTCTAATGTCTGGAGATATACTATGGTCTCCGGTAAAAAGAAACTAATTTTCCTTTTATTAATGGTTTTCGCTAAAGCGAAAAGCCTATTTCGAGGAAAGTTGATTTAACGATCAAATAACGCTTGTATTTTTCCCACAAGTTATTGGCTTCCTTTTCCAAGAACCAACAATATAAATTAAAGTCGCCTAAATAATGGTCGCACAAGTTTAAGAAAGCATGATCAGTTTCCGAACTTTTTTCGTGCTCGTTGAAACGGATTTCGATAAGAGAAACGAAATACAGAATTAAGATTTGTGTTATTACACTAGTGGTAATTTATTACCAGAAATGTAAAGATGTGATACAACGTTGGAGTTGGCGCAAGGAAGGCGATAGCGTTACCAGAAGTTACCACCAGCCAATTGCAACAGCTACTGTAGAGGCATTGACATGTACAGTGTATATCGGAGAGACTTGATGTGCAAATATCTTTGGAACAAACATCCGGTGGTGTAAAGCATCAGCAAGAATCACAAAACGCGTATGAATCCACGAACACATGTTGTTTTATGTAAATTATTCTTAATAATCTAGAAAAATAAATATTGTATTTCAATATTCTATCGGACAAAAATTACGGTTACTTGTTATGTCCCATCTTTGTCTAATATTTCATCTTGAAAAATGGCTTATTTCATGCTCTTGAATTTCCATGACTGCATATATGTATATATACTGTATATATCAAACGAGCGAGGCTGACAAAACCACAACTTTCTGAGGCTAAACATTTTGTGTACCTTAATTTGTCTACTACCTGTATTAACATAAGTTTTGAGAAAACTGCATCTGTTGTCTCGCAGTCTTTATGATAAAAACTATTGAATGTTTTTACTGTTTGATTATTTATGCAAGAAATTAAATTGAAGCCTCAACTAAAAAAATGCAAAGAAATCCAAATATATATAATTTTAATCTTAAGCATAGGAATCGTTATTTGTCTTGGGCTAAATTTCATAAATTTGCATATAAACCCATTAGTATTCCACGCTTATTCCATACGATGAAATTTCACTTTATCATCCCTTAAATAACGTCATGAATATTGAGTGTCTAGATGTCTGCATCTATTTCGACTACTACTGTAAACGTTCTCAAAATCAATAGAGGATTTTGATCCGTAATTGAATGTGGCATTCATGAATTGCGACCGTTATTCCGATGTGGAATTATGTAATGCAAACTGGATAAACCGGAAGTCATTAATAAAATACGGAGTATGTGCAGTCGTAGGAGTTTAACTTAATAAATCTGTTACGCTGGATCAATTTTGAAACGCTGCCAAAAACATGTAATATTTTCAGAAAAACTGTCTCCTTATTGTTTAACTAATAGCTTACAACGACGGTTGGAGTTTTATTAAAATGAAAGAATAATAAACAATATCAATTTTTTTTTCTCTTTTTAACATAATCTTTTTCGATATAAATTTAATTTTTAAAATAAAAACAGCAGTATTCTGCTATACTTGTACAGAATTTTTTTAAGTCTTAAATTCTGAATTTAAAACTATTCTATGGTTCACTCGCGATTTTACACACCTGTCATTTAGGAAAACGTTTTATGTACCTGTACTATTGCGTTGATCACGAAAAGTTCCTCATAAAACTACTGTTAATTTTTGCTCCGAGTTACGATCTAAACTTGCAAATTTCCTTTGTTTTAAGAACTCAATTTCCTCATATTATGTAATCATTTCACTGTTTTCTTCCCGGAACGGGAATTTTTCTAAATTTGTTGGATTTTGGACCTTCCAAGTTGGTTAGAAAGGGGAAAAGTAAAAATTGTCTCTACAACCAAAATTAACCACACTTAAATAAAAAACAATGGATTAACAGGTTCGAGAACGCCCCGTGTTTATAGGTTGCAAGCGTGGGAATTGTAAATTTCGGAAAAGAACATGTGTTTGTGTTGTTATTGATTTTTTTTTTTTGGAAGTCTCAAACAAATAATGGTAAATGCAGATTGCGTATTTCGGTATTACTGTCATTCCCATTTAGGAAATTTCCATTTTACGAACTTCTTTCGGGCATCCATACAAGTCTAGCATTCGTCTCACGTGTTCAGAACACAATGTGTACATTGTATAAACTTGACGCTCACATTTCATTGTCTTTAACAAATCATATTTTCTTAAAGAGTACCGATGGTCAAGGTTTCGCTTTTCAATCCGACCCCCTCCTACCATCTGATTTACGGGACGTGTCAAACATTTAAATGTTTAGTTTCATAGCTATACGTCAAATTACATTCATATAGAGATGAATAAAATGCCCGACTGCTAGCCAAAACATCCAATTGCCATGCTTTTATGCCCATAGGTGGCAGCATCGTATAGGCACCACATTAACATTAAGCAACCATCTTTAGTGTTCAGAGCAATCAGTGCAATGCGAGTCGCAAAACTACACGTGTAGTTTATACGAAATGGTAAACTTTAAGGGCATTTATCAGATATAAAAGCAATAATGTCATGCGGAGGGCGCTAGACTAATATTATCGCAGGGATACGTGCGCTGTCCAAACTGAAATTCATGACCATGGCCTTTCTCCGATGAAGTATCGCGAATGTCCGACCATTTCTCGAACTGGGACATCCACGTCCAAAAATTAATTGTCGTTCTAGAACAACCAGAAAAAGAAAATAGAAAAAAAAAACCACTCCGTTGATATATCTCATCGGCTCTGGGAAGTATAACATCAACAAAGGAGGGGAAGCCGGTCATTTCGCTCTAATCTCTCTCCCCACAAATCAAAATCGCATTCCAGATGAGGGCGCGAGGATCAATGGCCCAAAACAACAAGTTTTATCTCTATTTGCTCAGATTACGTTCCATTTATACCGAATAGCTCACGCCAGGATATATATCAGATGTCCTGCCCGCATAGCGCCAAGGAACAACACGGAATGGGGCGCTGAGAAGTCATTAATTTCGGGTGCCAAGGACTTCTCCTCTGCTTACGAAAACCAGCAACCGCCCATTTTCCGAAGGGAATCGAGGCGACCATGCTTTTCAAAATCATAAATAATCGGAACGATTGTAAATTCAACGCGCTGGCATCACATGACGTAACTACGAGCCTCGTTGAGGAACAGTGCCAGAACTGCCACACCCACCATTGGCTGGCGTCCGAGTCCAGTGTCTTGGCCAGGAAGTTGTTGGCTCAAACACGTCAATTTATCACTAGTTTTGACAAATTAGATTTTAAAACCAAAAGTGTTATACACTTTATACTATTGAAAATGGCATGAATCACAGTTTGTAAATGTGTTTTGTGTTTACTGTAAATGGGGTATTTGGATGGCTGAAACAACATGCTGCTATCATACATATAAAATGTCGGTCATAAAAGTGGTTAGATCTTTCTGAAAAATGTATACGCGGAATAGCTTTTGTCCGTGCTGGAATTATTCAGAAATACACGCCATTCGAATGACAATTCAACCGAACTACATGTACTAGTATATAGCCTAGAACCTAGCCCGACCTCCTCGATGATACAGCAACAATATCTTTAGTATTACAAGCACATTATGGACACCCTCTGTGCTTGACCTAGACACGTTTATTCCGAATTTACAAGTAATTTACTGGAAAATCCACTAGGCCACCCAGGGAACCCAGTTTCGGAAACAAAATTTCAGTTTATGTTCCCTTGCTTTGTTCCCACCTTAAAAGCCAAGTATCCACTATAGCAAACATGAAACAAAAATAGGGTTTCAGGTAACTATAGGGGTACTCAGACAAAACCTTACGAATAGCGCTTCTGAATTCACGAGTTACCTTTGATTATATATAGTGTTTGCCTTAGTGTGGACACGACTTATGTAAAAAACTAACTTGGATAAACGAGCTCTAGAACACATTGGTTTGACCACAAATTTGCTGACAAGCTTGTTTTTGTTTCATGTTTGCTGCAGCGGGTGCGAGGTTAAAGACGAAAACGTACCGTGTTATGGCCGTTGTTCCACATTTTATGGAAAACCGGATTTTGGCCATGTGCGGACACGGTGATGATTGTCCCGTGCAGCATATACAGTACAGGGGTCAAAGACGACTGGGGTTCCGGTGATCCGAAGTCCCGATGTCGGCAGCAGAGGCGACTAAACAAACCATTCCAATGCGTGACAATGCCTCTCGACCCACA